>CM031235.1:849765568-849775568 GCA_018340775.1 Taxus wallichiana var. yunnanensis
TATCTTATTTTTTTCCGTGACCGAACTTTATTTCAAGTTTGGTTTATAAATTGTTTAAAGCCATTAATTTTTCGACAAGTGGCTTGTTTGACTTTGACTTTGCTATCACATTATGTTAGAATGCGAAATGTGATCCAATTAATTGAAGACACATGTATACGGTTCGTATTTTAATTAATTTTCAGTCTGTCTTATTAGCTACATTTGCGAAATGCAAGCTAATTGAAAAGTGACACGTGTATTTGCTTTATTTTAAAGCTACACATATTGATGTGTTGTTGTTTATCTTTTCTCACATTTTTAATCGGTGTTAGACCCAAAAAGGCTTTGGCTTTAATCTATCAAGTTTCACGTCCGTACGAGGATCTGTTTTAAAGCCAACACGTGCCTTTCTTGGTATTGTTGATTTGTGCCACGTGTTGACCCCTGTATGAGCTATTATTTAACTTATTTTATTTGTTTAAGTACCTCATTTTTGAGCTCACCCCATCGAGTTTGTAAATAACTCATCGAGCTACTTGACCCCAACATCTGAGCTCGTGTAGCTCATTCTTTAACTCACCAAGATGAGTTGCTAAAGAACTCACCAAGCTCATGTAACTTGACCTCGCATCGATCCGAGCTTGTGTAGCTCATTCTTTGGCTCACCAATCTGAGTTGCTTAAAAGAACTTGCCATGCTTTGTAACTTGACCGACTCTGTTATATAAATTTGATCTTAAATTGACCAATTTAAGCTAGTTTTTAGACCAAATCTAGCTATTTTTTGAGATTTAACGAATTGTGCTATGGTCTTAAGCTCAAAATTAATTAATTAGCTAAATTTTCATGTTAAAATGGTATGTAGTTGAAACACGACCTAACCCTATTAAATTGATCCATAACTTGACCAATTCAAGCTATTTTTTGATCAAATTTGGGTTGTTTGTTGTCATATGACAAATTAAAAGATCTGTAGCTTGTTTTTTTGTCTCTATTTAGCTTCTTTGAGTCATTTTTAGCTATATTTGTCTCCATTTCCATCTGAGCATTAGAAATGGCTAGTTCTACTATTTTTTCAATGGATAAGTCTCAACTTTTAAATGGAACAAATTATAACATTTCAAGAATTTGATTAAGAGCTTGTTTTATGACTAAAAATCTCTGGGATCTTGTGACTGGGAGACAAGCTACCCCTGAAAACCGAAGCCCCTATCTCAAGACATGTAAATTTATTGTCACAAAGAAAGAAAGAATTATCACAGAGGCATAATAAAAGTTGATATAATAAATTTAATGCATCAATTACATCATGAAAAGAATATGTGCATATTCTTGTGATTTTTTTGTAAATCTGCCTCTCTGCCCTCCTATGATTAACCTAAAACTGAAATTGTTCTGCAAGCTAGTTTTTCACTTACATTTTAATATAATGGATGTAGACATTGAGGGGAAGATCTTCCAATCCTTGACTCTGACTAGGATTCTGTGTTAGGTGCCTTCATGAGCATGGTTGCTCTAACTATCTTTGCTTTGCTAATGATTCTCTTATCAAAATAGTCATGATCTCTTAGTAGTAACAAGAATATAATTCTTAGACTCAAGAGAAGTAAGACAATGTTTTTGACTATTAAATCATGTTTTTTTGGCATAAAAAAAAATCTGATCATATATGACATGTCTAAGCTTAAATTGTGCTTACATGGTCATTTTATTCTATGAATACTATGATTACTCTTGAATGATTTGATTATCTGATCAACTCAATTATCTATCAAGTCTTATCTTTTTATAAAAAGGCTTGGAAAAAGATACATGTTTGTTAAAACATATTTGTTAATTGTTAAGCATATGTGATATGTTGAGTTGTTATACAACTAATGTTTAAACTTTATACTTGGCTAAAAGTGAAAGATTTTTATTATGCTTACTTTGATATTTGTTGATGTTGTGTTTAAAATTTAATGTGTAGCTGGATTTGTGATCAAGATGGATATACACCATCACTTGGAGCAACAAAAGAGCCATGAGGCTAAAGAGGCTACTGGTAGTGAAGGTTGATTGCTCTTGATAAAGAATCCAGTTCAACATCAAATATCTTCTTCAAGCCATGGTGTGTTGTGAAGTTTTACAAGTCTTATGCCTTGTTCATCCTATCAGAGTTTCCCTTGAGGGGGAGTGTGTATGGAAATGCCAACTCTTGATGGCTTAAGAGTGGATCATGACCACCCACTTTGTATGTAACAAAGTGATCCTTTAGGGATTGGTTACACATGGTTGTAACATTGTAAACTTCCAATACTTGCTCCACTTTGTAATAAGTAAATGTGTCACTCTATGTGAAGTTACTTGTAAATCCCAGTGAAGCTTTAGTTATGGGGATGCCTTAGTTTATAAAAGGCTCCATAATCTGATGTAAGTCTTCATATGTAAAGCACTGATCTTAAGAATTTTTGTTTGGGAAGATCTACAGATTTCCCTTGTTAGAATGCTCAGCTTGAATCATTGTTGCTGATTCAAGGGTCTGAAATTGGGCATGTCTGATTGTGTTCTCCCACTTAACATTAAGGGGGAGTGTTGGGGTGATAATGTCAAGTGGGATCAACCACTTGGGCATGCCCCAACATTATTAAAGTTTGTTTAATCAAAATTTAATGTGTGAAGTCTTTCACACTCAAAGAGTGAAGCGGTCTGACTGATTCACCCACCCACATTCATTGGGTGATCCCTCTTGGGATTGAGATTTGAGCAACGAATAGATAGTATACAGACTGCCAGCTGTGTGTAGACTGGATCTAGCTTAAGATCAACACAGAGAAATCTATAAAAGAGAAGAGAAGTTGTCAAAAAAAAAAGGACCAAGCTGAAAGAGTATTGCATTATATTGTATCAAATGAACAAGAAACAAAGCTCTGCAGTTGTTGTGAAAAGATATATAGCTAAGTGGAAGTGTTGGGTTAAACTCTTGTATTAAATTCTTAATAAAAAGACAATGCTTTTACAGTGGAGTTTTTCCTTTGGGTTTCTCCACTTAAATTTGGTGTAATGTGTCTTTGTTCTTGTCTATTGTTTGCTTTCAGCTCTTGCTCATTATTTACTCATTTAAGCTCTATTATTCACTATCTATTTTAGCTATTTTATATAGATTGGACTACATGCCATAATCTATAATCTTCAACAACATTAATGGTGGATCTGTGATCTATGGATTACATTTCACCTGCTAAATCTAACAATCCCTTTATAATAAATTAATAAACATGGGAACAAACTTCAAGCTATTTTCATGTGGTTTAATGTTTTCCTTCTCAAGTATTACAAAGAAAACTTTTGCGAGTAGTTTAATTTTTTTGCTCAACTGCAGCTCCGATGTGTTCTTGTTCCTTTTCTCTCTCTCTCTCTCTATACATAGAAATAAGGATGTGCTAAAGTTGAATATGAATATGAGAGGCTTTGGGGAGAAACAAATGTCAATTTTGCTATGGCAGAAATATCCCATTTGGATAAGGGAGAAGAAACTAAAGACATTAGATTTATGGATCTTCTAAATAAGCGGCATTGGAAAAGTATGAAATATAGAAGAGTGTAGACATCTTTAAAATGATTTTCCATTTTATATATTTACACATATAAGCAATACCATTCTTGGTCCTGCCCTCTTCTTGCCAATTTGCTAGAATGTATTGAAACTTAATATGCTAATATCTTTAGCATGCCAATTTAATTGACCTTGTTGAACTTTGAGATATATCACTTTCTTTCGGTCAAAATGCAAGAGCTTCTTAAGAAAAGACCGCTTTTGAAATATATTATCTCTTGGTCACAATTCAAATCTGGTACAAGAGATAAAAAGACGGTGAAAAGAAAGGCTTTCATTCATAGAACTCTTTGAAGAATTGGCTTCTTTATGAAATTGTGGTTCAAGTATTGGGACACGAATATATGTTATCATCAAATATTTTTTCCATATACTCGAGATAGTCGAGTTCTTTGGATATTTTTTTGTTCACTTTGAGATGGCCTTTAGATGTGTATCTCATATTCGTTGTAAATTATTTTGTGTTACAAATTATAGGGCCATTCCAAAATCTATTGTCTGTAATGTCCCTCTTTTCGGCATGACCGTTGGACACTTGGTGGGTAGCTTATTTGTTATCTTCTTAAGCTAGTCTCGTTGTTTAGGAGATGATGTGCATAGTAGGTAAGGGTTTTATCGACGATCTGGTGGATTATTTGATGTTAGCAATGAGTTCAGTTGGTCTTAAGGACTCACTTATCACTTTATGAGGTTATTTCCAGCTTCTGGTGTGTTCTCCAAGATTCTTGGAGAGAGTATCTATTTATAGTAAGTCACCCAACTAAATTCATTTCTCATTATTCGTCATCGGCACCACTTTTGCTCAGTCTGTTTCTAATTCCGATGCTTTCCAAAGATTTCCGCACTTTGGGAGCATTAATGGCTTATTTTAATTATTTTACTTAGGTTGCTTATATTTATACAAATTACTTAGTGAGCACCTTAGTATTATAGCTCATTAGAAAGAGAATGTGAATTTATAAATGATGAGATGCTAATTCAGTGACCTTGGGTGCCATGAATGATTAATTAATTAAATAAATCACTTTCCAGAGTTATAAGGTGTAATTAATTAATAAAGTGATTTATTAATTATATTTTCTTTTAATGAAAATTCTCGGAAAAAGTTATAAAAGGAGGATTTGGCCCATTTTCTAGGGACACTTATTATTTTGAACAAAAAAACAAATTCAGAGCAGCTCTTGCTAATTACTCTCGAAGGACGAAAACCCTTGGAGATTACGGATTGGACAGAAACCCAATTCGAAGGAGGAAGATTCAAACAGGGTCTTCATTGTGCTTCACATCAGATTATTTTGATATTTCTTTACAGTTAATTGCAGCATGTGTTTATCAGTTTACTCATAGAGGAATATTATTACCATCATTGGGGCGCCATCTTTCCCATTTGGAGAGCGCAGCAGTTAGAGGAGTGAGAGGGGTGTTAGCAGCAGTTGTGTAACAGGTGCAGCCACTATTGGCTCCTTCGCATGCGAGAGTTCTGATCATTTCAGTACCATTGATATCCATTCATTTTATCACACAAAGTTGGACTTTCGGGTATGCAATTTAGAGATGAATTTCATTGTATTTGGAATCCATAAATAAATAAATAAATCCTTTCGTTTCCAATCAGACTTGTATTGTTTATGCATTGTGGGAGTTATGTTTGTCTGCAATCATTTGTGGGACTTTCTATTGGCCGTGTTCTTTCAATTAAAGAGAAACAACAAAAATATCAGAAATTGAGACGACATGACAAGTGTTTGACGAAATGTCAATGCACTAAAAACTCAAAAAAAAAAAAATTGGAGTTGGAATTGGTTGGGATATTTCAGTGGTATCAGAGTAGAGTATCCTCCCAGCCTGTGTGGGAAGGAAGCAGTTAATAGTCATAAAAAAATCAGCCTTGAATGCAGCATAGAGAGGACGGTCCACACAGATACTACACCCGCAGATGGGCAAGACTCGAAGCAGGTATTGCCGGAGGTGACATAATGGAATATTTGGGTGAGAGACCTGAGATTCCTCCTCAAGAGGAACATACAGATCCGGATAGGGATTTCATTCGGGATATGGCAGCCACTCAGAGGCTGTTACAGACTATGGAGCACATGGGCTCCGCCTTGGACAGGTTGGTGCTTGATAGGCCGCATGACAGACATGACAGGAGGGATAGATCAATATCAGTTGCCAGTGGTCACAGGGATCCCAACAGATCACCTTCAGAGCTTGGGAGTGTTAGGGGATCGCCACGCCGTGAGCGTAGGCACACTCATACAGATGATAGGAGGGCTACACAGACTGCAGATAGGCCTATGCAACCTAACTTCTTGCCTAGAGATGACCCACTAGAGTTTGAGGTGCGACTGGAAGAAGTAGCTTTTCCGGATACTATTATGGCAGTCAGTGATGAGTGGAGGAGTTTGCCACAACATGTGAGGGATGTATTCCCCCTCCCACAGTATTGTGCTCAGAGGAGAGATAGCATGAGGGCTGGACAGGACAGGAGGCCTAGAGCGCAGCAGAACAGGGATTTGCAGCATGTTACCAATAAGGTAACCCTCTCCACTTTTGATGGTAGCGGAAAGATTAGTGCCAGGGCTTGGATTCACAAGCTCGACACCTATCTTACCCTCAAACCCATGAGGGAATAGGAGGCTATACAGTTCGCCATGTTACACCTTGAGGGGGTGGCTTATGATTGGTGGCACCATGGTTTAGTTACACAGGGTCATGAGCTTCTACAGTCTTACAGGGATTTCAGTGAGAGGTTGATTGCGAGATTTGATCGCAAGGATGTGGAGCTTTATTATAGGGACTTGGCACAGCTCCGACAGAGTGGACACGTTGATTCATACATCAACGAATTTCAGCGTATAGCAGTGATGGTTCCAGAGATGCCGGAAAGGCGTGTGGTGATGCTCTTTATAGAGGGATTACAAGATAGATTGAGGGGTTTTGTCAAGGCTCTTAAGCCTGGAACTTTGCATGAGGCCATTCAGACAACATTGGATTTAGACACTACTCCTCCATTTCAATCCCAAAAGAAAAATGTCAGGAATGAAAAATCAGAACAACATGAAAGTGAGCAACCCACTTCTTCAAAGGTAGAATCTACACCAAAGATGGACCATGAATCGAGGAATGACCTTCGTAGGAAAAACTTATGTTTTCATTGCAAAGATCCTTGGGCACCGGGTCATAGGTGTCTTGGAAAGGGTAAGATACATCTCATTGAGGTTGTTTCAGATGGGGATGATGATACTACTTCAGAAAATGTACAGGGGCAGCCAACGCCAAACATTGAAAATGATGGTAGACTCACTTATCTTTCAGGAGCACCAAGGTATAATCCATTCATGTTTGAAGGTACAATGTTCGGGTGTAAAGTCATGGCACTTCTTGATAGTGGATCTACACACAATTTCATGGATGAAGGTTTGGTGATCAAAAGAGGTTTGCATTGTTATAATTTTGAAGGCTTTGATGTGACTATAGCAGGAGGTCTCACTATCCCTTGCAAGAAGAAAGTAAACCAAGTTAGCATTCTATTTGGTGGGTATACACTTTGTGATGACTTCTATGTTATTGACTTGAAGGATAACAATGTTGTGCTTGGTATGCAATGGCTACATTCACTAGGAAAAGTCACCCAAGATTTGCAAGCTATGGAGTTGAGTTTCCATCATGAAGGGGAGCAAGTCACCATGAGAGCAGCCAAATACACGCTGCCCCATCAAATGACAGCCAAGTCTATGATAGTTATGGACAAAAAATCATCTCATGCAGACATCTATGAGGATTTTTCACTACATATCAGCATGGGACAGCAGGAACAGGGTGAAGATTATGGCAAATTGGGGGCATACTTGAGGGGGATTGTGGCACTTTTTATGAGTAAGTTGCACAAGTTCTATTTTGCAGACTTTGAGCAGTTTAGCACAGTGCATTTGAAGCCATTCAAAAGGTTTCGGTTGATTTGGGATCCGGGACTTGATTGGTATGCAGATCTGATATTGCTTGTGGACAAGCAATCTCGGGAAGGGAGGACTGTAATGTCCCTCTTTCCGGCATGACCCTTGGACACTTGGTGGGTAGCTTATTTGTCATCTTCGTAAGCTAGTCCCGTTGTTTAGGAGATGATGTGCATAGCAGGTAAGGGTTTTATCGACAATCTGGTGGATTATTTGATGTTAGCAATGAGTTCAGTTGGTCTTAAGGACTCACTTGGCACTTTTCGAGGTTATTTCTGGCTTCTGGTGTGTTCTCCAAGATTCTTGGAGAGAGTATCTATTTATAGTAAGTCACCCAACTGACTTCATTTCTCATTATTCATCATCGGCACTGCTTCTGCTTAGTCAGTTTCTAATTCCGGTGCTTTCCGACGATTTCCGCACTTTGGGAGCATTAATGGCTTATTTTAATTATTTTACTCAGGTTGCTTATATTTATACGAATTACTTGGCGAGCACCTCAGTATTATAGCTTGTTGGAAAGAGAATGTGAATTTCTAAATGATGAGATGCTAATTCAGTGACCTTGGGTGCCAGGAATGATTAATTAATTAAATAAATCACTTTCGGAGTTATAAGGTGTAATTAATTAATAAAGTGATTTATTAATTATATTTTCTTTTAATGAAAATTCTCGGAAAAGGTTATAAAAGGAGGATTTGGCCCATTTGTTGGGGACACTTATTATTTTGAACAAAAAAACAAATTCAGAGCAGCTCTTGCTAATTACTCTCGAAGGACGGAAACCCTTGGAGATTACGGATTGGACGGAAACCCAATTCGAAGGAGGAAGATTCAAACAGGGTCTTCATTGTGCTTCACATCAGATCATTTTGATATTGCTTTACAGTTAATTGCAGCATGTGTTTATCAGTTTACTCATAGAGGAATATTATTACCATCATTGGGGCGCCATCTTTCCCATTTGGAGAGCGCAACAGTTAGAGGAGTGAGAGGGGTGTTAGCAGCAGTTGTGTAATAGGTGCAACCACTATTGGCTCCTTCGCATGTGAGAGTTCTGATCATTTCAGTACCATTGATATCCATTCATTTTATCACACAAAGCTGGACTTTCGGGTATGTAATTTAGAGATGAATTTCATTGTATTTGGAATCCATAAATAAATAAATAAATCCTTTCGTTTCCAATCAGACTTGTATTGTTTATGCATTGTGGGAGTTATGTTTTTCTCGCAATCATTTGTGGGAATTTCTATTGGCGTGTTCTTTCAATTAAAGAGAAACACCAAAAATATCAGAAATTGAGATGACATGACAAGTGTTTGATGAAATGTCAATGCACTAAAAACTCAAAAAAATAAAAAAATAAAAAAATTGGAGTTGGAATTGGTTGGGATATTTCATTGTCTAAGAATTTGTAGAAAAATACCTATAAGAATGGCTTGTGTCACGACCACCATACATTATTTCACTCAAAGGTGCACATATACTCCAATGAGTTGTGTGTATAGAGCCAGTGTAAATCTTTTGGATGAATCTCAGAATACTCCATAGTCCTTACTACCCTTCCCTCTCCATCGTATATTACCATTCTCTCCTCACCAGTAGCGAATGTCCACCCAATGCTATTTACTGCCACTCCATAAAATGGATTTGGTACTTGACACCATTCATTTGTTTCTTCCCTCAACTCCCACATACACCGAATGATCTGCTAACACTATTTTTCCATCGGTTCCTAAGAAACTGAATTTTCTACAATTTTTTTGTGAAAGTGTATTTATACCTATTTCGATATTTGTAGTACCTTGGACAAGACATTTACTCAAAACCAATCAAGCAACATGGACCTAAAACACCTGCAGGTGAATAGGGAATGACACTACTACATAATGTGAATCTGGCTTAAGTTTTATACCTAACTAGTTAGAAATGTAGATCTATCTATTGAACTTGACACAACATGAAAGAAGGTATCAATGTACCTTTTGGTGTCATTTTCAAACAAAGCTTCTTATTGTACACTGTATGTGCTTCTCTTCATGTTTCCTAATAGAGCACATAAAGCAACATGTTATTTTAGAGACATTTTCTTAGTTATGTTTGGACTCTACAAAGTTTTCTTTGATGTTTTAGACACACCACATTCTTGTCTATTATTGTGATGCCCCAATTTTGGCACGTTCAACCCAACCAAAAACACTAAAATCCCATTGGATTTTTTTGATGTGTTATATTAATGCTAACTTATTTTAATTTATACTCATACCGGGTTTATATGCACCCTTAGTCTGTAATTAATTAATTTAATTTATTACCAAGTGAATATTTAACTTCCCCAAATTTTAACTTTATTTAAATCCCTTATTTCTAGACCAGATTAATATTTGGTCACCCATAAATAATTAAGACAAACCAAGCATGGAATGACATCTATTTATTCCTCAAATTTTAAAGGGTCACTTTAT
>CM031235.1:849778068-849803068 GCA_018340775.1 Taxus wallichiana var. yunnanensis
CCTTTTGAAATACAATACATTTCAAACTTTGCAATAATCATTTCAAAGAACATGAGTGCACTCTCAACTTCCATAAAACAAAGTTCTCAAACATATTCAATAGCAAGGATAAAATATTATTACAACATGGGAAAACAAGATTTACAATAGTCGTCTACTTCATTATCAAGGAGAGAATCAAAGACACAACCTTTTTTTACTACAACCATACAAAATCTTATCAAGGAAGGGGAAAAACTTTACAAAAGATACAACATTTTTAAAAGTAAGATACAATTACATCCCAAGATGGAAGACTAAAAAAATGATTTTACAACATCTTTACAAGAACCAAATAAAATCCAAGTGGAAAAGCCTCCCTAAATTAGGGAACAACATGTAAAAATCTCCATCATTTCTTCACCAAACTTCAAGCTAAAATCTACATGTTTTCCACTCCAAAATGGTCTTCAAAGCACAAGAAGAAAGGGCCCGGTTACCTCCCAACCTATTGGAATCATTACATGCCATCTCCAACACATGGAGGACATGCTAGCCTCCTTCCAAGCCCATAGAGAGAGAGGATGCATGCCTCGGTTTGCACAAGTGAAAAGGGAAGGGAAACAAACATACAAGCACTTTTTTTTCACATACACAACAACCAAAACAAACAACACATGAGGGAAAAATCCATGCTTTCCCAAATGGGGAAGAGTGATAAGAATCCCATATGAAGCCAAGTGGTGAATCCAACCATAGGATCACAATGTAAATCTCCAAGAACCCTCCTTATCTCTCCAAATCAAAATTTCCCTCCTTATCTCTCTAACCCAAGCACCAAGCCTCCTCCTTGGAAGGATTTTCAAACCATAATGATTTCCTTGCCAAGGATGGGGAAGGAAGATCAAACCATATGAAAATCCTTCCCCACATCAAACCATATGAGGGGAGGAATAAAATAAGACCATCATGGCTTGCCCATTAAGCCATGTGGTGAGAAGGTTTTCCTCCCTCTTCCACAAAAATCCAAAAATCCATCACAAAGCATGATGGATGGATAAAAAGACAATAAAATTTTTTCACAAACACACCCATAATCCAACACACAACAACAAAAAATGACACCATTTTCATTTCATAAACACATTATATTTCCATAATAAAAAATAGTAGAAGAACATGGAGACCTACCTCAATCAAGCTATCCAAAAAATCTATGCAATCCAACACTCCAAAGCTCCAAGCTCCACAAGCACTCTCCAAAATCTCCAACACCCAAAAGCAAGAATGACCAAAAAGTCCCAACCCCTCTCCATGAGGGAATATAAAAGAATAAAAATTTACAATTCTCTCCAATGAGAGGGTGACATGTGTCACCCTTCTCATCTCCCCACAAAAGATTCCCAAAAACAAAACAAGAATAAAACAAATCCCATTTAGGGGTAATCTTCCAAATTCCCCAAAATGAATATAAATCCAACACCCTACAACTTTTAAGAAACACAAAAACTAACCTCTCTTATAAGAAAGTGATGTGTGAGGGGTCAAATGGGAGGAAAATCCCATTTGGCCTTGAAAATTGTTGGTTTGAAAATCATTTCGGTTAGCAGCAGATTGTGGGGAAATAGACCAACAATGTGTAGGGCATAGCCCCTCTTTGTGTGACAAAGCAAAACCGGTTTAATGCTATTCTATCAAGTAGGAATATATGTAAATTTACACTATTCTAACTTCGGGGGTTTGGGATCTCATCCCAAGTAGAGGTAGTTTCAATCTGCGAAGTAAAGGTAGGAAGGAAGGAACATAGGAAGGGTAGATCGAAGGGAGAAAAGAAATGAATTCCAAAGACAGAAAGGTTAGAAGGTTTATGCTTTGGCACAGTAGTAAACAGAGCCAAACTTAATCACATAAACAAATAAAGAAATACTAATGAACATATGACGATAATAGGAATGAAGCCAATAGAATAAGAACACAGATCTAACTTAAGAAATATTTGATGCAGATAACACACATATGGAGTACAAAGTTTGAATATATGTATTAATCTTTCTTACATTACGAGGAAGCACAAAGTCTTTCTCTCCTCACTTTTTTATACAAAAATTTCCCCGAGAATACAACAAGTATTCCACTATTTATAGGAGAAGGAAAAGAGAAAAAGAAACCAACCACTATATTTACAAAATATCTAAAAAGTCAAAAGTTGACTTTGGGCAAGTTGGTGGATGGCAACATCCCATGGTGCAACATGGATGATGTCATCGTAAATGCCAACATAATTTTTAAATATTTTTACAAAAAGATCAAAGTGTACACAAGAAGAGAAACTATTCATCATCATCTCTTTGCTTGAATGGAGTGTCTTGCTTCTGATCAGGAGAGGCGATGTGATACTAAGCTCGGTATTCCATAAACTTGCTGATCATTGTCTAAAGTTGATTATGATCAGGACCCTTGAAATGGTTGCCAATGACTTCGCAAGTTTCCTTTTCATTTTTGAGCTTATCTGGTAATCCGGCGTACTCTTCGCATGCCTCAATCAAGTATCCAATGAAATCGCGGCAAGCCAGAAGGTTATTGATAGACTCTCGGTCAAAAGTGACCTCTGGCACCAAACCTTGGGTTGCGATATCCTTGAAGAGCTAGATGGTATCGTCTGCCTCCCTCAAGGTGAACGATTCACTAAGCATCCCTGGAGACATTTTTCGTGACCGTTTTCTCCATTTGATATTTTGCATCTAGGGTTTCTTCCTTGATTTTATCTATCCTCTCTAGGATAAATTCCATTTGATCAACCCGATAGTCTAAAGCGACGAGAGCTTTGTTGTGTGCCCACGGGTGATCAATGATGCTGACCTTTAATAGGTCATCGGCCGAAAGCGATCGACCATCACTTGAAATGTTTCGTGTTAACCGACACTATCCAACTCCCGAGAGGATCCTGCACTCGCTTGTAGCTCCTTATTTTCCTGATCTATACCTTGGTAGAGCCCTGTGAATTTCTTGATTATTTCCTCACTATCTCTGAGGATTCGCTCTATCCAGGAGGACACTACCATGCCTTGTTCACCAATCTTGGCGTATTCATTTATCTTATCCTGATTGAGAACTTCAGTAGGCTCGGCGGCAGTCATAGGAGGTGCGTTGCCCATTCTTTGCAATGCTTGGAGAAGATGTTTGTTCTGTTCCTTGAGTATTCTCTTCTCCTCCTTTGCTTCTTGAAGTTTCTTATAGAGGGCATCTACTGCAGACAAGGCCTCTCCTTGCAGGCTCTCAGATGAGGTTCCCATCATGACTTGGGTCACTGTAAAGTCTGTAGGAGACAGATATTTCTTTTCCTTGCTAGGATCTGGATATGCAATCTCCATGACTCTCTCTCCTAAGACGCTCTTAGAGAAGCGAGTTATAGCTTTACGCTTCTTGGGTCCCTTCTTGGAATTACTGAGAGAAGTCCATGGGTGCTATGGGAACCTTTCTCTTGAGTTGACCAGATGGTCGAGAGATCCAACTTGGACTTATGGGAGTAGAGGGAATGGAAGAAGAAACGGGGTGAAAGGGGAAGTGGCGAAGAGGCCGCAGGAAGAACGTTGAGACACTTGGTGGTGGCATCGATAAGGAGTCCAACGTGCTGCTGCTTGTGGGACTTGTAATTACTACGGGGAAGAAAAAGACATGGAGGTGAAAGGGATTTGTAAAGGGATGGAGGGAACACTAGGGAAATAGATCTGCAAGAGAGGAGAAGATGGAAGAGGTGGGAGATGGAAGGGAGGAAGCGAGAGAAGAAGAAACATCCATTGGAATAGATGTTTCAACGATAGGGGGAGGAGAAGGAGTGGAAGAAGGAATGGTGGGTACCTCAGTAGTTGTAGCTATGACCACATCCTGAGTGGATGTGTCCGTCGAAACTTCGGTGGTCTCTTCTTCTTTACCTGGAGACACTAGGTCGACCACTTGCTTCTCAAAAGTAGTAGGAGGGATTTGAGGAGCTTCTTCTTTGCTTGATTCTCCCTCCTTATCCTTTCCTTTTCCTTTTAGCACTGGGCCATTCTTGGAGGTGCCCTACCTGAAGGGGAAGTAGTGAAATCTACCCCGAGGTAGGTGAGACCATTCTATTTGCACCAATGTTTAGTGCGCTGCAACGTGTGCTTGACTCTTTCCTGAATGGTCTTTGGTGCCTTGGCTCTATCAATCTCTGTGAACAGCCAATCGTCCCCATCCGTGTCAAGATAAACTTGATCAATTTCTTGATCAGGTTCTTGGAATCCTTTTGGAATGATGGCCACGCCATAATGGATGATCTCTGCCAGAGCCAGCCGGGAGTGATCCTTTCGCCTGATATCTATCTCGTGTGTCAGGTCAATGTAGATGTCCTCGATCTCAGGGACATGAATGGGATCAATTTTTACCTTTGGGAGGCAACTCCGTAATCGAAGGTAGGCTTGGTGGGAAGTTGTGCTTTAGATTCAGCAATTCAAGCTCAACATACATTTCCCATGCTTTGGCCAATGTGGTGCAGGTGTATTGGCCCACTGTAAGGGGGAATGGAGTTCCTCCCTTCTTTCTCTTCATGCATCTCTCATGATATGTGATTAGTTGCCTTGACAACTCTAAGAGAATCAGCTTAGGTCCTACATACCTTGGTAGCTTGGTTGGTTCACCCTCAAAATTCACCGCCCTGAGATATGTGAATGTGGGAAACTGAGTGAACAATGCTCCCCACTTCTTTGTGATAGTGACCACACTAAGGCTAGTTCGACCATGTCTCATATTCGGCCTCAATAGGTAGATCACCTCATAGAAGAAGGCGTCGTTGATTTTTGAGAACTAAGGGATGCTATTCTCGAGCCTGAGCTCTGGGTAATATTTGTATATTTTGACCTGGGGCCATACCCATTCCGAGCTAGGCCTGCGAAATCTCTCGCTGATGCTGTAGCATATATAATGTAGGAATTCATATAGAACTTCCCAGTTGTCATGACCTATTGAAGTTCTTTGAGAGTTGGTGTCGTTAATGATTTCCCCTAGCCAAAATGCCTGTTGGGCACATTCTTACTCATGGTCTCTAAGTACCTCAACATCCATTTATGGAAATGATGGGCATCATGAAGCCCATACACTCTACTCAGGAAGGTGATTGTATCACTTAGTTCCTCATTAAAGTCACTGCGGTGGATGATCTCGTGGCCATCTTCTCACCGGATTTTATTTCTTAAGATATAGCTTGTTCATCATTTGCATACACTTTTCCTCATTATCGTCCCATGCCTTCTTGCAGTCTTCTAGGCTTATGGCGACATATTGTCTGTGATGAGGGATGCCTAGAGTTATTTCAAAATGACAAGCTATTAGATCGATGATCATCTTTCCCTCTTTATCTTCGACACATATTGTGTCCTTGTTATAACATCGAGCCACCAACATGATGAACTTGTTATTAAAAAGCACTTACTACTGGCAGAGCCCAGTGCAAAGTATAATCCACTGCCCACCAGTTTGTTCATCCAGGGCCACTAGTTTCCTGGTTGGTTCTCACCCAGAAGTCTTCCATATCAATGTGCCCAAGCTCGGAGTCTCTGATATCAAGATCACTCTCTACATATGAGTCAAACATCCTCACTTTTTGATACTTGTACTTCATCTCTTGTTTTGTCAACTTTGCTTTCCCTTTAGACTTGGTTGGCTTTTTGCTTGACGAAGACATGTGTGAGCTCGAGGATAATTGTTGTTGTTCTGCAAGGAGAATCAAGGAGGTCCAACATAGAAGAGCCATGTCAACCGTCATGTTATTCATAATGAAAGCTTGCAGAAAGAAGAATGAGCAATTATAAGGCTTAGGGCGCAAGGCACAAGTTCATAGCATGCTGCAGAGGCTTAAAAAGGTTGGGTGCACTTTTGAGGATGTCAACATGTAAAAGGTGCACCTGTGTTGACAGGGGAAAAGCTATGCCAAAGGGTTATAAAGGGCACACTTTTGAAGAGTGTCGCATGACAGAAGGCAACACCAAGGAAAAAGTGCGGGCGCGGGTAAGCAACACACAACATGCAGTGTTGGTGTTATAGAAATGGCGCCAGTGCTTTAAGAAGAGTGCTTTGGTGGGGCGCAGATAAGTTTGGTGTTGCACGAGTTCAAGGTGCACCAAGGTGCAGGCATGGAAGATGTTGCAATGGGAAATAGTGTGCCAAAGGTTTTAGCACATGACACGGATCAGGATCACACAACATATAATGTTGTTGTTCAAAGAAGTGCACCGTGCCTCACAAAATTTGCTAAGTGTTTTTGGTTGCGTGTAGGAAAAGCGTGTGTTATGTGAGCGTGAAGTGCGCCATGATGTGACTGTGTGCGGTGCAACATGAAAAACTAGTGCAAGGTTTTCAACAGTTGGGTGATTTTTGGCCACTCTCTCTTTTCACATGATTTCTCTCTCTTTTTGATTTTGTAAAATGACAAAGAGAGGGTTTGTGGGATTTGTAGCAATAAGCAGATATAAAGGATGGTTTACTACTCAGAGGCAGGGACCTTCTCAGATTTGCAGATCTGGAAGGAGGGATAAGGTGGTTTCCAGATGGTTACTGAGAATGGTAGTTTATTCATTTTAGATTTATCCTTTTGGTTTATAACAACCCTAAAACCTAACAATAACCAAGAAACAAAACCACAAACAATAACAAGAGTGATAAAATCCACTTACCTGGTTTTATAAAGGATGAAGGATGACGTTGGGGTCCACAAACTTGAAAAATGGCACGTGGGCATGATAGGGATAGCTGACAAGCACAGAAGAATACTTTTCACAATTTTCAATTCGTGAAAATGACAGGTGTTAAGTGCCTATATATAGAAAATTTGGCATTAATTACCCCACCAAATTTCTTTGGTGCGGTTTACTAGAGTGTCGACACGGGTTTGGATGCACCTTGGCGCAAGTTGGTTAGCATCGACATAAAATTTTTAGCACCTCAAGCGCATATTCTATGGCGTCAACATGAGAATTTCAGCACCAAAGGGAAAGAGGGGGCATAATTAAATTGGTGGCAACATGAAGTTTTCAGTGCCAAAGGGAATTTACTTAGCGCACATTTTGATGTGTTGACATGCCGATTCTCGCGCCTTAGGCGCACATTTTAGGCGCATGTTTAATGATGTTGACATGTCATTTCCTATGCCAAAGGGGCGCAACTTCATTGATGTTGACATGTCATTTTGGGCGCCAAAGGATTTTCTAAGGGCACACATTTCTTGCACCTAGTTGAGAAAGGCTGAAAATGACTAAGTTCTTTAAAATTTGATTTTTAGAAGGGAGTTCTAGGCCATTTCAAACGTCAAGTGAGACTTTTTGGGGACAAAAAAAATTTTGGTATGGTTATCTACAAAATTTGCCTTGTCAATTTTACGGGGATAACAAAAATAGACTCCCTATCCATAGGTAGGCTCCAAGGGGTCCTTTTCCATGAAAGGGAATCTCCCAAAATGAAAAGAGGTCCCAAAAATTGCCACATTTAGCCAAATTCGAGATTGGGCTAAATGGCACAAGGGTTGAGATGGTGGGGCCCACCCAAGTGACACTTAGGTGGTCCCATACCTCAAACAACATACTTAATTAACCTAAAACACAATTAACACATGTAGGGACCACTAGGTCCCTAAACTAGCTCATTACAAGACTAAAATAAATTACAAATACAAAATTACAATTAGGGATCACCCGTGGTGCCCAAACACGACATGCCACAAAATATAAGGCTTCACACAATCAAACATGGCTAGGAATCTACCCAATCACCTACTTGTGCAAAGTGCAACTCGAAACCCACCTTCTCCTGTGCCATGTAATGCACACTCAATGCAAACATTAAACATACCTACCCAATAAAATATATCAATTAAATAATCTAATAAATCATACATGGATAAATCACACTAACTATACCAAAATAATGTCAGTATGAAATGGTTAATGCTAATTGTAACGCCCGCAAAAACGACGTTATAGGAACTTGCTTCAACCCAACACTTAACCTGAAAATGTGACTATTTTTTTTATTAGGTTAAAAGAGAAGGTTACGATACTGAGGGGATGCAGCAAGGGTAAATTAATTTACTTACACTACTTAGCTCATTTTTCTGATTGAAGAATTAGGTTGAGTTGAAAGTTACGTGTTAACACCATTATCTCTAGGGTACAATAATCGATAGTTCTATAGGAAAATAGTAAGGTTTAAATTCACTTAATTAGATATTTTCTTCTTTCAAATTAAGTTCAATCCTAACAAGGTTAACCTTATGCTAAATTATTAAATCCATTACTTTAATAGCTTAAAGGATCCTTTAATAAGTTTCTACACATACTAAGGGTTAAAAGGAACATCACACCCCTAGGCAATTAAATGATCCCACTCACCCATCTACACATACCCTTAAGGATTTTACATTAAACATTTAAATTACATTTTTGCTTAATAAAGGTAGGGTCAATCCTCCACCATTGGATCAAATCCATCTACGCCACTAGATCCTAGGGTTCCCATCCTTGCCCTAAAATCCTTATGAAATTCTATTAAAACCTATTCTCATTCTATTCTTCTCATTTGATTCATTTTCTTTTGTTAAATTTACAGGTTAGAGAGGAGGAAGCCATGAGAGAAAAAAGGAAGAAGCCATGGAGGGTTCTACAAGAGGATTTAGTCTAGGTTTAGCTTAGTTTTGTCTTTTATTTATGTAATCTATTTCCTTCAAGGATTGGGAGGAGTTTCCTCCTCCAATCTAGTTTTTTTATTCCAAGATTCTAGTGTATTGGGTTTAAATTTGGGGCAAACCCTACCCCCTTTGATATAAATGAAAGAATGCTTTTAGATTCACCATTTGAGTGTTTTGTTGTCCCATTCCTAAGCATTTATCTTTATTTTACTTGCTGGTAGTAATAGGTTAAATTTTACAACTTAGGAATTAGTGAAATTGGTTAAATTTCACGCACAGGCGCGGATCCATGGAATTCTGTCATAAGTGACAGGACCGCCGCCAGAGCAGACCGGTGGTTCTAGGACCGCCACCCTGCCAGGGTGACAAACAATGGACCGCCGCCCTCCAGAGTGGCGGTTGTGAAACCGCCGCCTTACCTAGGTAACAAATACATGACCACCGCCCTACTGAGCGATAGTTTTGAGACCGCTACCATAGCCTGAGCAGCGGTTATGGGGACCGCCGCCGCTCTGTACAGGGCAGCGGTCCTATTTCTGAAAAACAGAACCTTAACGCTGAGATTTTTCAAAAACATAAAGTTTTCAAAGGATGTAAACATGCATTATAAGTTATCTTTGTTCATTCCAAGTTCCAGATTTGAGATTTAGTTCTCTATTATTCATTTCTTAGTTAAATCTAGTCCTTTTAAAGTGTTTTCAATTCTAATAAAATTCATCTACTTACAAGAATAATTTCCTTTTGTTTAACTAGATTCTTTCTTCCATTACAAAAGCAAGAGGGAAAATAAATCTATTTCATTACTTATCATTTCCTTATATAAAATCAACTTTCCCAATGCAATATAATCTAACTTATTTTCCTCTTTCATTTTACTACAATGTTCATTCATTCAAAATAACCATATTAACTTTATTTTCCATACAATGATATTTTGTAAACAAATTCAACTTCTAACAATCTCTACATTTTCTTCTTTCTCACATTTACAATACAATAAATACTCAATGAAAATATACTTTCTTTTCCATTGTAAAATAGATTAATCTTTCAATACAAGCACTATTTTTCTCACAATACATTCAAGATTTCAACAAGGAGAAAATACTTTCTTTTCTATTTGCAAACTAACTTTACAATAACATTCTTTCTTCTTTCTTTTCTCATTTGTTTCTTTCACATGTAATACAATAACAATAACAACAATTGGATTACAACTTTCTTTTACAAATTCATTACAATTTCCTCCACTTGAAGTGGGAATCCATACAAAATGTAATTAAAGAATGAACTACATTAATACAATTTCTTCCACTCTAAGTGGGTAAAAATACAAGGAAGTTTCACATGGTCACCAACAAGACTCCATTCTCCAACTCCAACAAGATAGCTCCTCCAAGAAGTTTGTTTGATTCACAACAAAATAGGGGGAGAGGCAACGCTCTCCACCCAACCAAGATACCCAATGGAGAGGAGAAGCCATCCTCCCCATTGGCCCCCGAGCCCCAACCACATTACAATGGGAGAAGGTCTCAACTCATGAAAACTACTAGCTTCCACAATACTTAACATATAATTTCACATTCATTCCAATTACATACAAAACACAACAACAACTCAACAAGAAGAAAACAACAAAGCAACAAGATCACAAGGCTTATCAAGAAAGCCAAAAGAGTAAGACTATATGGGAGGCCACTTATGCCTCCCAATGGGAATGGGTGCCCACCTAAAAGCCTCCAATGAAAAACACAATTTCCCCTACCAACTCTTATGCCTCCCTCAAGTACCCCTTATACCTCCATACACTCTTATGCCTCCCTCAAAACTCTTATGTCTCCCTCATAATAAGAACAAGAAGAAATGCAAGCATTTCTCATACTAGATGGGGCACCCAACCCAAACTCCCTCCACAAGAAAGTGATCTCTTATGCCTCCCTACAAGAAAAACTCCCCATAGTCTCCTCCCACTCCCAACTTAGGCATTCTACCCACACCCAACAAACATTTCAAAGAGACAACAACATTCAACACAACATATACACACATACAATAAAACAAATAACATAATTTAAACTAAGGTGAAGCTCCTACCTCTCCATGGTAGAGCTTGTTCCAAGTATGAAGTTCCAAACTCCTCCAAAGATCAAGCAAGCATCCACAAGCTCCAAAAATCCACAACTCTCTCAAAAACCTCTCACTCTCCAAAATTTCAAGAGACTAAAAATGATCATCCAACCCCAAAACAAACAACAAGAATTCAATAAATAGAGAAAGGAGAGGGAGGGATGATGTGGCTCCAAGTAGGATGCCACCTCATTTCCTCTCCACTCCACATCACTTGGTCAACCTCATATTCCAAAGCACCATTAATAAGTGGTTGGAGGAATGACAAGAACCTTACACACTCCATCTAAGCCCACTCCCCCAAAGGACAAAATTAAATATTTGAAAGAAAGTGCAATTAACATTTCACCTTTTTAACTTCCCAAAACACCTAAAAGAGCCTAAATTTGACCCCCCAACCCATAGGTAGGGTTGGCATGGGCATTTAAGAGGTGTGGGAAAAGTTTGACTTGTCCCACAAGCTTCCAAATTTGGCCTCTAAGGCCAAATTCGAGTTTCCCATGAAGGGTAGAGTGTGCTACACTCAAAACTCAAACACACTTCACTCAACACAAAATCCAAAAGTAAATCAAGCCTAATAAATGAACTCCTTTTTGGTCACATCTTTAATTAGTTTAGGACAAATTTAAATTAGCTTAATTAAGACACTACAACCCATGAATAATAAAGGGGTAAACATATATCCAAAAATCTAAATAATAAAACATGTAAATTTCATTACTAAAGGAAAACACATACTAACATTATCAAAGAGGGAAAATTAAAACAAAACAACACATGACCCCTAGGTCACAATTTTCTCCTAACCAATAATTCTAACACACACACAATTACATGTTGCCATGGTGACCCTAGTTGAATTCTTCTTGAATTCCGATGTGGTTGGTCTCCACTCCCGATGTTGTTGTGAATATAATATACCTACAAAACAGAGGATACCTCCTTCGGCCTCGTGGCCGTATTAAAACATTCATGTCAAATATGCAATATAAATCTGAAATCAACTATATACGAATTAATATCATCTATGCAAGATACGATATCACTAAAGTTTCTAGCACATTTCCATTCCACATTTTATCCACGTCAAAACGATCACAACATTAATCCAATTATCAAAGGTCTACTAAACATGATTAAATATATCACATGTCAGAAATACAGATAAATAATCATGTCAACAGTATATCAAGATCAACATCAAATGTCTCCAATGTCCATATGCATCATATAAGAATCAAATCAATAATAGTTCAGTATCTCTGATATCTACTAGCATGCTAAATCAAAACTATAATATAACCATAAGTGCAGTCGACAATATCAAAAACAATAATAAAAAAGGTGTCGAAGGGAAGTGGGCACTACACTAATTATATACATCCATACTAAATCAAAATATACTAACCATCTAAGCAACACATGACAACATCCAATTAGCCATTACAATTCAAGTGATAACCAAGTATACGTCAAAACCATAAGTAAATTCATCACATATGAAATGAAACCAACTAAACCATTATATGATGATATCCAAAATCATACCATGCAAGAGCTAAGATAATAACCCACAATACTAGCTTGGCGCTATGCGCCCAAATCACCACAAGTGTCATCAAAAGAACCATAATTTAATGGCATATAGTATCAAATGATGCTAAAGTCCATGTCCATCATCAAATAAAAGTAATGAGTCAACAATGAACTCGTAGGAAGAGGTGGGCACTACAATTACAATCTATTGATCTTTACATCTTTGATTATTACAATCCACAATTTAAATTTTATTTATTGAAGAAACCTCTAGAGTCTTTTAGATTTTCCACTGTGAGCAGTTGGGTCAATTGAAAATGTGAATATTATTGCAACAACTATCTACTTTAAGTGGACTTTTCTTCTTAGAAAAAGGTACAACCGTGTTTGTAGATCAAAGGAGCTTCTACGCTTTTAAGGAAAATATCCTTTGCGAAGTCATTTTTAAGGGAATCCTTCGCTTTATAGGAAAACTCACCAACACTCTTCAATTTGGTAGGTGATTAGGAAGGATTTTGCTAAAAACAACCAAGAAAGCCATGTTAAAGGCCTTTATCAAAGTTGTTAACTACAACTAAATCATGCCCACAAGGTAAATAAAATCATCTTTTTCTATGTGTTTGATGATATTAACCTATGTCCCAAGGTTTTCCGATTTTCAAGCAAAAAGTTCAAAAATCGTCGAACTTTATAGCTAGACATGAGATTCATGATTTATTCGAAAAAAAACTTAGTGATGAGATTTAGAAACTGTGTGGCCATTACAATGAGGGTTTTTGAAATTGCGAGGGGTTTCACCTATTAATGTGCTTGCTTGAGTGACACAAAGAAATCTGCGAACCGCTACGTTTGGTGCGTGAAAGCTCCAAAACTCGAGATGTTGTCATTCGTGACCATCAAACTTGCCTTGCCATCCAAACACTGTCGAGAAAGATATGTTGTTGCAAAGGCATTATATGGAGTCACCGCCATTAGTTAATTGGGTCAAGTTGACCATAGATTTAAGTTTTTAGGTTTACGTTTAGTTTTTTTGAAGTCTTTTATTTATTTATTTTGGTTCGGTTCTTTTTTATTTTTTTATGTTTTCATTGCTTTATTAAATGTTATGTATTTTATTAGTTAGTATTAACTTTTTAATATTTAGAACATTAGCTTTAACTTTTACAAAGTTCAAAGTATTTTAAATTAATTTAATAAATGATATATATTTTTAAATATCAAATATTAAAAATCATGGTTTATAAATGTGGCATTCGAAAATTTTGTGGATTATTTTCTTACAAAAAAATTGTTAATTTATATTAGTCGAATTTAATCATTAATTTTTTTCACGAATTTTATTCTCGCCGAACTTAATCCAAATTTTATCCTTGTCATATATGAATACGAACATGAACCTTGTGACTTAGATATTAACTACGTTTTACTCAATTATCTCATTTAAGAAAGCTTGTCTGAACTTACTCAGCGTGGTCAATTTCTAGCTTTGTCACAACTTTCATATGATTTTGCATTTGAATGATCATTTAACAGCCTAAACGCTTCCTAGAGTATGTATGGCGTTGATGAATATGGTTTTTTTCTTCACACAACAAATATCCCTCATCCTCTGTCCAATGTCGTTGTGTTTATCCATCCACATGCAGGAGTTCGCAATCAATGCGAACACTCGCACAAAACTTTGGTGCGGTCTTTCCTTGCACCCAGCCGTACTCGAACTTGTAACCCCGCGCCCTATTTCACGTGCCTCACCATCTTGCTGCGCACTCACGTTTGAAACAATCCTTTTAAAAAAACTACAAATGGAAATTTGATGGAATAGGTAACAATGTACTACGTTGTTACCTATTCCATTAAAACTAATGGCGACGCGACAAACTAATGGCGACATGATGGAAAATACTTTTTCCCTATTGTGCGAACTTGCGTGAGAGATAGGCCTAGCCGTCCAATACTAACAGAAGTTGAAAATGTTGGGGGCCATATTCTCTTTTTTGACATAGATCTTCCTTCAGAAATTTAGAAACTTGTACACCGACAATCTCTTTGTTAGGCATATGTTTTCTCCTGAATATTGTTACTCCTTTGCATCAGTTCCCTTCAAAGGTACACAAAATTGTTCAAAACACAGAGACGTGCCATCTTCCTCTGAACCGACCCTCGCATGTTCCCTATCCCCATTGTGAAAAACTTTACCCCTCTCTGTAACATAAGCCTCTTTACAATCCAAATCACATCGCCCTGATTCGTTTCCCTCACAATCCTCCAAAACAACTGATGTCTTATCACCAATCTGTTCTTCTACAGACTCTCACGATTCGACAAATCTACCAGGTACCTCACATTCTTCTTCCAAGCCATCAAAAGAATCAACCGACTCTTCATACTCAATCTTTGGATCGAGCAATTGCTTTACAAAAGTAATGCGTTCTTCGTTATCAGGAACCGATTCTCTAAAGTGAGAAAAATCTTTACGAGCGGTCTCTTCCATGGAAGTAAAATTAAAATTACTTTCCTTCAAATTCATTTGTGAAGAATCAATCTCTGAGTCCCTCCTGTAATTATTCTGAGAAACCTCTAAGAGGTCCTCAAAATCGGAACCCCGACCGAGAAATGTGATCGAGGGGACTCTTCATCCTGCACATAATTTAGAATTTTTCGCATAACTAAACGTGGAACATCAATTTCCACACCTCTGCACCCCTCTCAAAAAAATAAGAAACTAAAAATTTAAAAACTAACCTTGGATTTGTGCATGTCCATCCAACCAACAGAGACATCCATGTCATTGGAAATTATGTTAAACAACACGCACAAAATAAAAGGAGAATGAATTTAAAAATGTAATGATTCCTCATAATAATAATAAAAAAGGAGTTAAAAGAAAATCTACTCGTGACAGCGGGTCATTAAGAAAGATTATAATAATGTTGAAAATGTTATGAATTTTCAAGTGCGAGTGTAGTATCACAACTAGCACACAACAACATGGCAACAATGAGATGAGGGTAAGTGTTTTCAATTACCTGGTTTGATTCTTGGAGATTTTTTTAGAAAGAATAAAAACCTATTTCCCAGTGTGAAATATGTTTTTAATTGAAAAATTAGAAATTCCTGTGTTTTGGCCTTTTTAAAGGCTGATGCCCTTGTGAAGTTTGGGGATTTCAATGAGTTGCTGTCAAAAAAAGCACCATCTTCGTTTACATTTTTGAAGGGGTCCTTGCCATAGGCATTCAGGTAACATTTTTCGTGGGTTATCAAAGGTAAATTCAAGGTTATCAACAAAATATTACGTCAACGCTTCTTCCCTCAAATGATGCATCCTACCTTGCTACTGAAATAGACATGCTAATTGCATCTGCAATTTGACTTTTATTATTGTGTTGCAGTTTTTTTAGTTAATAATGTTTAAGACCAATGTTTCTTTTGATTTGCATGGTTGAACTTAGTGGAGAAAATTCACTTCTAATTTAATGCAATAGTAGTGTAAATAGGGACTACATTGAGGATATACTCGGGGAAGTTTAGTATGTCCCATGTTCCGGTAGCCACAACTACTCTTGCAACACTAACTGGTTCTGTTGCTCTAAAATAGTATTCTTAACAATATTTTCTTGCATCTTAAATTGAAATATATCTTTGTCATGTTAGTTAGAAACCTCTCACATAACCCTGCTCTAGAAGTTATGATCCTTGAATTATTATAAAGTGCATATCTCCAAGTTACAAATTGGTTGCTCAATGTAAATTATAAAATAAAAACTAGAAATAACTTTGGTGACCTCTAAGAGAATAACTTCATCTACAGATCTCATAATTCATAAACCATTAGATCTCATGGATCTTAATAAACTTCTCTCGCATGTGCACTTATTTGCAATTATGTAGAATTCTATTATCAATATGTTTATCAATTTATTTTCAAAGTGATTTATCAAATGAAGACTATTCCTTATGATCATTCCTTTTTGACCTTTTTAATGCTATATTTTTTGATTAAAATTTAAAATCCGTTTACAATGTGTACAAGCTTACTGAAAAAAAAAATTGTGTATTTTACAATCGCATAATATACATGTCTAAATGCTTTTGTGCAACTTCTTGCTCAAGATATCGTTAGAATGCTTCACTTCATCGGGAACATATACATTACAATACTTGTTTCTATTCTTCCACATTTTCACTTAAAACACAACAAATAACCAAACCCTCAACTTAAAAAAATATATGGTTTAATCTTCAAAGCATAACAACATAATGTTATAAGCACAAAGGACTGGGGGGGGGTGAATCAGTCATACAATAAATTTCCTTTCATTTACCAAAACATACATTCATCCTTTTGATTTTTTAAACAACACCTGTTAGGAAATAAGGGATAAAATACGCGAACAATCCCACACAGAATCGCAATAGTAGAAACTAATATGCGAGAAAATATTACTGAGATCTAAAATAAAAGTGCGAGAATAAAAAGAACACAACACAAAGAGACAATATTTAACATGGTTCAACCAATTTGGGATATGTCTAACAAGAACCACTTGCTGAGATATTATGACAAGCAACCTTGTTAGCATACGTTGAATAATCTATATTTTTAGGAGAGTATGTTCTTTTCTATCCCTTTATTTTCTCCTTCTAGGTGTATTCCATTATTCTCTCCTTCTATTTTGTAACCTCTCCATCCATTTAGGGGAGTCTTGTTCAATTGCACCTATAAATAATGTACGTGAGTTCTTTGTTCAATAGAATAATATGAGATAATATATCTCTATTCTTTCTCCTCCATTTCTTTTGCCTCACAGTTTGGTATCAGAGTGATCTTTTTTTTCTTTGAGCCAGTGAGCAATGAAATTAGCAGCAATCTATCTTATTGTATTTGTTGTTTGAATTCAATCTGAGCACAGTTTTTATTCTCTACGGTATGCTTGGCTCTGACCTTGATGGTCTTCTCAGAAAAGCCACACCAACACCTGTTTGGTATTCCCTAGCCGCCTCTTCCCGAATAATCATTCTAGTGACCTACACAATCGGTAATCATTCCAGTGACCTGCACAATTTGGTAATCATTCCAGCGACCTACACAATCTGGTAAACATTCCAACGACCTGCACATTATTTTTCAATATAATTCATTTTTTTGGTTGTACGTGTGGAGAGAAAAAGGAAATGAGTTTGCATGCTACATGGAAGAGATCATACTCAGCGTGAACATTTAGAAACTTGCGTGAAAAAAAAAGAGAAAAACACGTGGGTTCAAGGAAGGTGCGTGGAAAGGAGAAGTCTTTTGTCTGCTGCGTGGAGAAACTTTTGATTCCAAGGACGTGGAACATGCAAAAACTTACATGAGGCTACATGGATGTTGGGATGTGATGGAGGAAGCAAAGCTTGAAAGTTTGGCATTCATTCAAACCGGCGTGAGAAATTGGAGACAATCACTGCGTGGAAGAAACCATCAATTGCAGTGACTTGTTTCTCTGCATGAAAAACGTGGCAAAAGAGTAATCAATTCCCATTCACCTACGTGGAGAAGGTGCATGCATGTTCTATGCAGACTCCAATGACCACGTGAAGCAGAGACGTGGAGGAAAAGACCAACTATCTACGTGAAGAGGTAGAACAACACGAGGAGAAGAAACTTGGAGAAACTACAAATACTACACCGAATGTCGAGTGTAGACAACTCGATTGAGAGCGTCAATAACACGGTCACCATAGCTGAAAGCTGGAATATCAACTCAATAGAGAGAACACCATGAAGAAGCTCCTGAGAGCTCCGGGTTCTACTTTGCTTTGCTGAATGAGCTTGAAATACCGCAATCTTGCATTCGACAAGCTAGTTGAGAAGGACTTCTTGAATACTTTCTTTTCGACGTCAGCTGCCAAGAAAAGTGAGTATGGGAAGAATTAGAAGCCGAGATATGACGCCGATTGTGACGAAAGAAGAACACCCTACAAAGCGTCGCCGTCTCACAAGCATGCGAATATCGCGAGCATCTACGAGCCAGTAATTCTCGTCAGTGAGTCAAAATTGTAATAACTTTTCAAATAAATAAATATTTTTTTATTACGATGTCTACTCCAAAGTTACTTCTGTCCGATGCTCAGTTGCTCAAAGGGTCCAATTTTGTGGCCTAGAAGACAAAAATGAAGACAATCCTTTAGTTTGAAGGATTATGGGGAATTGTCACAGGGTTTGTGTCTGCGCTCCCAGCCCCCGATGAACTAATAAAATATGAAATGGCTAGTGCTAAAGCCTTGATGCTGATAATGCTCAGTATCAGTGATGATGTGCAACCGCATGTTAGGAATGTGGAGAAACCCAAGGAGGCCTGGGACAAGTTGGCAACCATTTATGAAGCCAAAAATCAGATGAAGATACTTCATCTTCAGTCAAAGCTACACACCCTCTCTATGGGGTCAGACGAGAAAGTGGAGGAATTCTTGTGTCACGTGGCTGAGCGAGAATCGAGTTATTAGCACTTGGTGAAATGGTGGATGATAAAATTCTCGTTCGCAATCACCTTGAGAGCACTCCCTTCTCAATTCTAAGTGTTCGTTACGACATTGAATGTGTCTAAACAAACAGTGACATTCGAAGAGCTTGTGAATTTGTTGCAGCAGGAAGAGGCCATCACTTCATCGCATGAGGAGTCTCAGGACAAAGCCTTGTTCTCAAAGCCTTACCGTGGCCAGAAGAATCGGAAAGGTCCCCCAGAAGCCAAATCTGTACAACACAAACAACAACAAAAAGATCAAAAGTCAAAGAGATGGTGTCACATTTGCAGAACCAATACTCATGACACTGATCACTGCTGGCACAATAGCTTGAAATAGGGGTCTTCAAGCCATACAAGCACATCGGGCATGAAGATTTTCAAAAGTCCAAATGACGTCCCCACTAGAGAAAGCACAAGGGACATCTCGCAGCCCAACAAGAAGATGATGACTCTGATGAGGAGACATCAGAAGGAGCCCATTGTAGTAAGAATCTTGTACTCGTCTCTCAAACTTCTCAGCCCACAAAGAAAGTCTGGTTGATAGACTCTGGTGCAAGCAAGCATATGTTAGGTGACAAGAAGCTTTTTGATTCACTACACGAAGAGCCAACTGGAGATCGAGTTTGGATAGCATATGACAAATATTACATTAGAAGGAATAGGGAATGTCACCATTCCTCTAGGACCATGAAAATGTACACTTACAAAGGTACTATATGTTCCTGGCTTGACTAGCAACCTCTTGTCAATTACTCAGCTCTTGAATCATCACCTTAAGGTAGAATTTCTTGTTCAAAATGGCATTAAATCATGCTTAATCTCTCGACAAGGTACGGTTCTTGCTAAAGCTTTTGTAAAAGATAAGTTATTTGCTTTAGATATTGTTTCATCTTTTGTAGTAGCTTTATCTGCTTCAACAATAGAATCAACTGCCCTATGGCATTTTAGATATGGACACTTGTCAGTCAGTTCATTGCACCAGATGAGTTCAAAAGCAATGGTCCATGGACTACCCAAATTGTCCAGTTCCTTGCCTATTTGCCCTGGCTGTCTTGTAGGAAAACAACACAGAGATCCGTTTCAAGTGAGCACCTTCCATGCCAAGAAGTGTCTAGAGGTAGTTCATACCAATCTAAACGGCCCTTTGCCTACTTCATTTTCAGGATACAAGTACTTCAACTGTTTGTGGATGACCACTCTCACAAGATGTGGGTATATTTCCTAAAGAAGAAAAGTGAGGCTCTTCAACACTTGCAGAGAACTTCTATCATCATGTTGTAAAAGAGTCCGGACAACCACTTCTTCTACTCCACTCAGATCGAGGGGGAAATTCACATCAAAGAGGTTCTTGGCCTTCCTGAACCAACATGCATTAAAGCAAAGACCTGATGCTCCCTACACGCCCAAAAAATGGCATTGTTGAGCATCGCAATCACACAGTGATGGAGATGGCTCGCTGCATGCTATCAACTGCAAAGCTAGGAGAATGCTATTGGGCTGAAGTAGTACAAATGGCTGTATATCTTCTCAATAGGGCACTGACAAAGATTCTACAAAACAAGACGCCAGAAGAGGTATGGAGTGGTAGAAAGCCATCAATTTCTCATTTGCGAGTATTTGGTTGCACAACATACATGCATGTCCCAGCTCAGAAGAGAAAGAAGGTAGAGCCAAAAACACTCCCGTGTATCCTTCTTGGCTATAGTACTACCTCGAAGGTGTATCATCTCATGGATCCTGAGACAAAGAAAATATACGAGAGTCGGGATGTGGTTTGTGATGAGTCATCCTTTGACTCAATAGTATCAACAGAAGATCCACTTCCAACCACATCTCACCGATTAGTCTCTGAATCAGATGATGAGCCAGAGGAGACTACTCAGAGAAAAGAAATGCTGCCAGGAGAACTATTTGTTGACCTTGGAGAACTGGAGAATGTGACTCCACATCAATCCACATGGAAACGACATAGTTCTTCTCAAAAGCAGCCAAGTTCTCATCCGAAGTGGGTACAAAGCACTATCAAGGACTCACATTTGCAACAACTCCCAGATACATCATCCGGAGTCAAAACAAGGAGTCAAACAAGAAATGAGGTAAACTTTGCACTCATGAGTTCACTGATGAATAGCTCGAGCCTAGATAATGTTCATGAAGCACTCAGTCAAACTCAGTGGAAGGAAGCCATGGATACAAAATATGACTCGCTCATGAAAAATCAGACATGGGAACTTGTCGATCTGCCTACAAGAAAGAAACCCATAGGCTGTAAATGGGTTTTCAAGACAAAATATAAGGTAGATGGATCCATCGAAAACATAAAGCATGACTTGTAGCAAAAGGATATGCTCAGAAAGAAGGCATCGACTATGAAGAAACCTTTGCACCCACTGTGAAGATGAAGACCATCAAAGTAGTTTACGCACTTGCAAAGCACAGAAAGGATGGAGACTTCAGCTAGATGGACATCAAGAGTGCTTTCCTAAATGGTGATCTGAAAGAAGAAGTATACATGACCCAACCTGAAGGATTTGTTGATAAAGAGCAACCTAAGAAGGTATGTCATCTCATCAAATCACTTTACGGACTGAAACAAGCTCCCAGGGCATGGTATATCAAGATCAACGATCACCTTTTGCAGCATGGGTTCACTCGTAGCCCCTCAGATTGAATTTGTATATAAAGAAGGTAGGCAAAGAAATTGTCATTCTAGTTGTATATGTAGATGATCTTGTGATCACTGGTAGTTCAGAAGATTAGGTTGATATTGTAAAGAATGATCTCAAAAGAACCTTTGACATGACAGATTTGGGGCTACTACATTACTGTCTTGGCTTGGAGATATGGCAAAAGGAGCATCACATTTTTGTCTCCCAGACAAAGTACGCCAAGACACTCCTGGAAAAGTATAGAATGTCTGACTATAAACCTATATCCACTCCCATGGAAAAAGGCTTGCAACTTTCAAGATTCAGGACTCACCTCAAGTAGATGCTACTCTCTATAGGCAATTTGTTGGAGGGCTCATCTATTTGACATATACTAGACTAGATCTCTGCTATGTTGTCAGCTATCTTTCCAGGTTCATGCAGGAGCCAAAGAAATGTCACTGGAATGCAGCAAAGCATGTTTTGAGATATGTCGAGGAACAACTAATTATGGTCTAGAATATAAGAAGAATGATCAATTCTTCTTACAGGGATACGTCGACTCGGACCACGCTGGATCTGTTGATGATAGGAAGTCAACTACAGGATACATATTTCATCTTGGATCTGGACCTATCTCATGGATAAGCAAGAAGCTAGAATGTTGTTTCTATCTCATCCACAGAGGTAGAATATCACGTTGCATGAGGAGCTGTGTGTGAAGTGATATGGATACGTCACATTTTGGATGACCTGGGAATTCCTGAAAAATAGTCACCTATTCTCTATTGCGACAATCAGAGTGTGTTGAAGCTCGTGTAGAATCCAGTCTTTCATGAACGAACAAAGCATATTGAAATTGACTACCATTTCATTCGAGAGCACATCTTGAACCATCAAATTCAGCTCCAGTACTGTCCTACTGAAGCACAAGTTGCTGACATTCTCACTAAATCCCTTGGCAAAGTGAAATTTGAATTTTTAGGGGTCACATTTGCAAGAATAATGTAATAAGGGGGGGAATGTTAGCATACGTTGAATAATCTATATTTTTAGGAGAGTATGTTCTATTCTATCCCTTTATTTTCTCCTTCTAGGTGTATTCCATTATTCTCTCCTTCTATTTTGTAACCTCTCCATCCATTTAGGGGAGTCTTGTTCAATTTTGTACCTATAAATAATGTACGTGAGTTCTTTGTTCAATAGAATAATATGAGATAATATATCTCTATTCTTTCTCCTTTACAAAATATCGTTAGAATGCTTCACTTCATCGAACATATACATTACAATACTTGTTTCTATTCTTCCACATTTTCACTTAAAACACAAAAGATAACCAAACCCTCAACTTAAAAAAATATATGGTTTAATCTTCTAGCATCACAACATAGTGTTATAAGCACAAAGGATTGGGGGGTGAATCGGTCATACAATAAATTTCCTTTCATTTACCAAAACATACATTCATCCTTTTGATTTTTTAAACAACACCCTATTAGGAAATAAGGGATAAAATACGCAGAACAATCCCACACAGAATCGCAATAGTAGAAACTAATATGTAGAAAATATTACAGATCTAAAATAAAAGTGCAGAATAAAAAGAACACAACACAAAGAGACAATATTTAACATGGTTTAGCCAATTTGGGATATGTCTAACAAGAATCACTTGCTTTGAGATATTATGACAAGCAACCTCTCTCTCAATACAATACCTAGATATGTTTGGAGCTATGCTCATCAAACTCTCTTGAATTCACACACAATTCACACACATATGCAATGTTACATCAACCTAACATATGCAGAAAATAACATAAACAAAGCTCTTTGCTTAAGCAATTTTACAATAGCATGTACCGAAACCATGGGCCAAAACCACCCATAAACATATATGTTAAAATCCCACCCATATGAGAAGAGCGCATTTTGTAGTGCCCATAATTTTATAGCCTCAATTATCTATTGACTTCTTTATTCATAGACATGTTTTGATAGGGATTTGATATATGTTGGATAGTATGTTATGATATTTTACCTTCTTGGACATGTATGGATATTTGGGCGCATAGCACCAATTTGATTTGATTAGTATGTTTGACTTGTCATTTGATGTGCGAATACTAGCTTATTAATCATTGTTTAGACTTAATTGAGATATGTTAGATACTTAGTTAGTCGCATGCTTGGATTATATGGATGTATGTCACTTTTATTTATCTCTATGGCTAACTCATGGTAAATTGTGTATAATTATGCATGTTGTCACATTTTTGATTCCAGGATGATGATATGCTATCCTATATTTCATTGATCGCTCATTGAGTAGTTGATTTATATTGTATCGGATATGTGCGTTTAATGTGTGTAATGAGTGTGTAGGTGACAAGTCATAGGAGAATGTGGGTTTTAGGGCAGTTACACAAATTTTGCACAAGTGGCCCACAGGGCTAAGTCCTAACCATGTTAACTGTTTGAGGCCTTAGTATTAGATTTCATTATTTTGGGCACCATGAGTGACCCTCATTTGTAATGTAGTATGTCATGTAAAATTAATCTTGTTTAGGATGTTTTAGCTTGTTAAGTAAACTTGGTTTGGGGATTTAATGGTCCCCACTTGCATTAAGTTTTGTGTTTGGGTAATTTTATATTAATTAGAGGGGATTAGGGTCACATGTGAACCCTTGGGTGGGCCCCACATCCTCTACACTTGTGCCCAAATGTGTCAAACCCGAAATTGGGTTATTTATGGCATTTTAAGTGACCCCTTTTAAGTTTGGGAGTTCACTTAGCATGAAAATAGGCCCTTGGACCCTACCTAATAGGTAGGGGGCTTAATTTCAAGGCATAAAGGGAGTTTCCTCCCATTTTGCCTCCCTTTGGTCACATCCATGTAAGGTGGATTGGTATGTGTGTTTTGTAGAAAGTTACACAATCTTGTTTTATTTTCATTTTGGGCATTTTGGGAAGGGAGTGTTAAAAGTTAGTTTATCTCTTTCTTCCTTTTATTTTGAGAATCTTTGACTTGGAGGAAAGAGAGGGGTGACACATGTCACCCCCTCATTGGTGAGGAAATTTGTTGGCTTCTCTTCAAATTCTCCCTCATGGGGGAAGAAGAGAACATTTTGGAGCTTTTGCTTTGGGCTTAGTGATTTTGGAGCTAGAGCTTGCTTGGAGAAGGAAGAGGAAAAGCTAGAGTATTGGAAAGCTTTGGAGGTAGGCTCCTTGAGCTCATTTTATGTTTTATATTATGATTATATCTTAGCCTTGTTTTGTTTAAAATGTGGGTGTTGTTTCTTGTGTGTGGCTATTTGTTGAGTATGCTTGGTGTTTTATTTTTTCTCCATCCATCATATGGCATGATGGATTTTGGAGTTTATGGGGGAAGAGAGAGGGATTTTCCTTCTCAAATATCATGGCTTGATGGGCAAGCCATGTAGGTTCTTGTTACTCCCTCAAATGGTTTGAGGTGGGGAAGGTGGTTCATATGGTTTGAACCCCCT
>CM031235.1:849808068-850052824 GCA_018340775.1 Taxus wallichiana var. yunnanensis
TCCCTTGAACCACTTGTTTAAAAACCTTCTTCTTCAGAAACTTGCTATTTTTAGGTGGGGCCCACATATCACCATGACCTCAACCATATATTTATGGAAATTATGAGTAATCTAAAAATTTAAATCATTAGTTTTGATGAACTAATCAAAGCTGGGTGAGTATACTTCACTTTACGCAACTTTTCCTAGCTAGGGTTTAACTAGGGTTTTAGACCACTTTACCTTCTTAACATTCGTTCATTAAAATATAACGATTAAATAACATTATTATTTTTGTAAAATATTATAAAATCACCATATAATCTTCCTTGAAATCTACAATTTCCCATGCAAAGAAAACTGTCATTAAGCGAAGATTTGAAGTTGCACTTCAAATTGAAAATGCATGATTTTGACCTTGTATCACAAAATCTGTCATAACTGGAAAAATACACATCATGGACACCTAGAAATTTTCTAAGATAATCATGACTCATACCTCTAACATATCCAATCATCGGAGTATCAATGCCATGGCTCAAACTCTCCAGTGCTTAAGAGTGACCTATGTTTGCATCTTTAGATCTTCATTATAAAAGCTAGGGCCAACTGAAATAATGCAATAAATGAACAAGAAACCTTTGAAAATTACCCAAACATACCTCATATGCCATGATACACATGATTTCATGCTTCCATGATCTCATCTAGCTCCAAACCACTTTGTCACTCCTCCAAACAAGCATACCTACTCCTAATGAGCACCTATAACCAAGTGATCCACATGTACCTATACCATACCACTGTTGTGAGTGCTCAAGAACCCTCAAATCATGCTATAAATCATGTCAACATGTTTCCCAAGCAACCAAGAAGCTCATACTGCCAAGCAACACCTCATAGGCACTTGTATAGGCTTGCTAGAGCAAACACACATCACTGAATCCCATTGTAACAACTGATATACATATGTACCAGTATGTTAGCATCATATACATCATCATGGAATAATTATACAACATTCACTTTTTCATTAATGTGGTTTTACAAAACCTATTAGGACCAAATGCCAACACACAACTCTTGTCATTTTGCTTTCAAGAAAAACAAATAAACATGACTAAAAATGTATACCATAAAAGCAATCATGCACTGAACATAAAATCCACATAACCCTCTTCACGACATGCATGGCGGGGAACTAGCCGCCTCGTGGCTCTAGTTTCTCCTACTTTTATTCAAGTTTATCTCTCCTCCTATTTATCAATGTCACGTTTCTTTTTTCTTTCTCCTCCTATTTATCAATGTTATTTTTCCATTTTCATATAGTAACTAGTCATTTGAATTGTGGGCATTTTTCATCTATTTTCGTATAGTACTAGTAGTGGTAATCATTTGAGCTATCAATGGTGCAAAGCACATATTCAAAAACAATCCCGATGTAGACAAAAGGGTGCTGTACTTTGTATTGCATTAAACAAAGCGAGGTGAATTCATGTCCTTGACCTTCCATATAAAAGCAAGCCCCTCAAATTAAGCTGTACCAGCGATAATTAGAAAATATAGAGTTGTAATTTATTATAATACCAAAAATCCTAATTTATAAGTTTAAATATATCAGATTGTTTTGTATATTATAAGTATTAATTATTTCATTATTGTTTTTATACAAAAAAAAAGGGTCAAACAAATTAGGTATTGTTGTTGAGACTCACGGCACCCCTAGATGCGAGATCGGGCTTCTAGGTTGATCACTCTAGCATCTAGTGTGATTGCACAACATGGAAACCTCTCTCAAGTGTGGGGACTTGTGAAATGAGAGAGGAATCTCAGTTAGAGGCTGGTTCCTCAAACTCCTCGATTTAGATCTATATTTTTGCAAAACTACGAGAGGTTCGGATCCTAATCCTACTCTAAAGCTGCAAGGAGATAGGGATAGAAATGTAAAAGATATGAAACTAACTAAAGGTGGTGATGCACCAAAAGGAGTGGTGAAACATTTCTGTCAAGCAAATAGACACAGACCAAAGTTTACAACATAAAACATACACAGGTGATAAGATATAATTTAGGATTTGAAATGAAGCAAATAATACAAACAAAGGATTTGAAAACCATTCACAAAGTTTGCATTATCATTTCCAGTGTCAAAATCACTGAATTACAACCTTAGAGAGGTAAAAACTATTCAATCCTTTGGAGAGGTCTATTTCTTACAAAAATCACTTATTACGGTGAAAGAAGAAGCTCGCTATCCCAAGAAATGTTCCCCCTTTGGTAATGAGCCAAATCGGCTTTTTTAGTGCGAGGTCGAGAGCCGGAGGATAGAAAACGTACTGAAAACATGGGAGCCCATCCCTCCTTGAGCCCTTGTAGATGCATTAAAACAGCATGGGGGACCTTATAAACCCATACCATGTCATTTTGACCAAAATACGGGAGAAGGTGACCCATTACGCATTAAATTTGGTTCTTTGGAATGTCACTTCTAACCATGAACACGCATCAGAGGCGTTTCTCAATTTTATCCCTCTAGACTACACCAAAACTTAAGATTAACCCTAGAATCATGTAGAGAATTTCACAAGATTTCCGTTGATATAAATAACGTGCCAATCAGAGCTCACTGGATCAAAGATATGGAGATACGAAGATCTAGGGCACAAAGCAGTGAAAATGGATTTTTAAAATTTTTCCCGCGCTTCCGCCACTGCCACTGGATGACACATGGCATGTGCTAATTGGATATGTTATTCTCTCATCGATCTTCACTGTCCATAAGTTTTCCTTGAAAACTTTGACCTTTTGATGATTGAGAACATTTTTCACTTTTCTCAGTGCCCCGCCACTTGGGACACGTGGCATGCATTGATTGGTCGACACGGGGCGCGGAGTAGACTTTCGCTTTTAGCTCTTTGGCTGAACTTAGCCAAATTTCCCAAATATTTCCCTGGCTCCGCACTTCTCTACTCCATTGGACACATGTCCTATACTAATTAGCTCGGGCAGTGCGCTTGAAACCTTCCCCTTTAACTTTTTGGACCTTTTTCCTTGGCGACACGTGTCATGCTTTGTGATTCGTCCACGGGCCTGCTGGATTTTCGCATCCACCACATCTTTTTGTCTGGATGTCCTAGTGCTTCGTGGGACAGAATCCTCTGATCCACCCAAAATGGGCTTCTTGTCCCTTCTCTGCATCGGTGACATGTGGCGTGATCTCGATTGGCTTTCGGCTCCTTGCTATCCGCATCCCACACGTCCTTGTCTTTGAAGTTTCCTATTTCGGCCCGAAGGCGGCGGTTCGCGTCCCTCATGTCCATCTGTCCCAAATGTCCCAGTGCTTTCTCGAAATATTCTTCTACTTCATCCGATTCAGCGGTTCGCGTTCCTTTGTCCACATGTACTAAAGCGGTTAGTCGATTTTCTTCTCTCCAGTCGGGAATTGACTTCTCGCGCCCTACGCGTCCTTACGGTTCATTTGTCCCGGTGCTCTGATTTCTATTTCAGTGAACCGACCGGTTTGGGTACTTGGCGTACTCTTGTTCCACTTGTCCCGGTGCTTGGCGGGCCGCTGGAGGCGTTTCGGCGGCTGCGCCTTGGTGTCTCGAATGTCCCAACCATTCCTGAGGGGGACAAGGACTTAGCGATTTTCACAATTTTTTCTTGCCCAAGCTTATTTCTGTAACTTTCTCGCATTTTTCTCGGAGCTTGTTCTTTTCGGCACTGGACGGGGAGAGTTAGAAAAATTCTGAAGGGACCCTAGAAACATGATTTTGCCCTGGATCAATCAATTCGCACAGGACTTGAGAATTCGATGTATGTTATCAATTGACCACAGGGGGTGAAATTGGATAACAATTTGGCGACTTCAATGGGGAATTTGCATGCTAGATGAAGAGACCGTGGCAGAAGCAATCCATTGGGCATGGAGTCATCAAATATTACATTTAGAACCTCAGCTGACTCGGAATGTGCAAGGAGGAAGATGGAATGTTACGATGAAAGCAAGGGTAACTGCTAAACATCTTCATGGACAACAAGTGTGCCCAAAGCACTTAGGAAAACAAAACTAACCTACAGAAAAACAATGTGCACAAGCACTTGGAGGAAAGAAAATCTAATCTAATATTTGAGAGGTAGTGAACTTCCCTCTAGAAGCAACGCTTGAGATAGATTCCATTGGTGGAATCTGCATTTCTTCACCATCAATGAGGCCAATTGGAAAGCATTGTTGTTCTTGCACTTTGTGACCATGTATGGGCCACTCCCAAATGGCATCAAATTTTGAATGCCTTCTGGTTTTCTCTGTCCACATCCCATTTCAACACTAGATCTCCGACTTGAAAAGATCTATCTTTGGCCTTCTATCAAAGGTCTTCTTGATCAAAGCTTGATCCTTTTCCATTGCTTGGGATGCTTGATTTCTGATCTCTTGCAGCTCCATCAACTCTGCATACCTCACCTCCATGGGCTCAAATTCAAGTAACTCCAGCTTTTCATGAGTTCCAATGTTGGTAACTCAAGTGACATGGGCAAGATTGCCTCTCTTTCATAGACAAGCACTTTGACGGAGAGTTACCATGGATCTTTTGGGAGTTATCCTATCGGCCCATAAGGCTGATTTCATTTGGTATGCCAAGACCTCGATTCTCATCAAGAGTTCTCCTAATGATCCTCAACAAGTTCTTGTTTGTAGACTCGGCTTTGGCCATTACCTTGAGGGTAATAGTTCGATGAAGTGCTTAGGTAAATACCGTTCTTGACAGCCCACTCCGTCACCTTAGATCAATGAATGCCAATGCATTATCGGAGATTATTATAGCAGGCACACCAAATCTAGTTGTTATCCCCTCATAAAAGTCTAAGATGCTGGAATCATTCACCTCTTTGAGTGCTACTACTTGTCCATTTGGTGAAGTAGTGCAGTAGGGTATCAAAATCCATTTGTGCCCTTGACTTGAATTGGGATTAATGACTCAATGAAGTCAACCCCATTGCATGAATGGCTGGTCAAGCTGAGATTGGATGCGATGGGAGGGCAGCAAGTCTCTCTCTTTCCTGTGAAGAATGCACAATTCTTACACCTCTTGATCCATGCATAGCGATCTTTGAAGATTTTAGGCCAATAATAACCAACCTTCATGATTTTTAGAGTTGTCACTCTTGGTGCAAAATGGCCACCGAGCTGGTCCACCATGAAACTCTTCCAACACCCTTTGAATATGACCTGTGCTAATGCATCTCAGCAACACTCCATTCACATCTTTCTTGAACAAAACTCCATCAACAATGGCATACGGAACAGCCTGCAATCTGAAGTGTCTCCTTTGGGTCTTGTTCATCTCTGGAGGGCATAGGCCTGTGCCTAGGAAGTGCATAATACTTTGGGTCCAGCAAGGAGTGGGGGAAGCATTGTCTTCTCTTTGATTGCCACTTGGCTCATGGCTGTCTGGTACATCAAACAGCCTCTTCTTCGTTGTATACTTCCTTTTGCTTCCCCAAAACCAGCTGCTCACACAGTCCTTTCCCTCTTACCAGCTTGGTGATCTTGATATCAATGTCATATTCCATGACACGGGTGATCCAACCTGCCCTTTTCTCATTCAAATCCTTGTTGAGGAGGAAGTCCTTAACTTGATGGAGTGAGACCAACAAGCTGGACCTTGTTGTTTGAGACTAAATGCTTGAATTTCTTCAAGCTTCGATTCACAAGTACATGCTTTTCAATAAAGAGTACCTCACCTCATGAGTCATCTAGGCTCGGCTGAAAAAGGCAATGTTGCTCATCATTATCTTTGTTCATTTGTACTAGAATGGCGAAATAGTGTCATCACCTCCAGATGCATAGAGGATGAAATCCTTGGAAAAGTCAGGTTGATGAGAGTTGGTGCTGAGAGATAACTTCTTTGATTGCCTCAAAACTCTCCTTGCCTTCTGCTGTCCACTTAAAAGCCATGCTCTTTTTTAACATTTTGGTGATGGGCTTGACAAGGGCTGCAAAATCTGGGATAAACCTACGGACAAAATTGATCCTTCCCAAGAAACTTTGAAGAGCCTTCTTGTGACTTGGCAATGGTAGTGCTCTTATGGCTTCAACTCTCTCTGGATCAATTGCCAGTCCCTCTTTCAAGACAATATGGCCTAGAAGTTTCCCCTCATGAGCCAGGAATATGCATTTTTTGGGATTCAATGATACCCCAAATTTTCTACACCTCTGAAATACCTGCCTCAGATGAAAAAGGTGATCCACTGCATTTTTGGAGAATACAGTGATGTCATCAAGATATATCAAAACTATTTTGTTGATCAACCCCTTGAATGCCATATCCATTGCCCTTTGGAAAGTGGCTGACATTTGATAGCCCAAATGGCATCTTCTTGTAGGCATAGGTTCCCCATTTGGTGGTGAAAGCCGTCTTGAAGCTGGTCATCTTCTTTCACCATCACTGATTATACACGAGTAGCCATCTAGAGAGAGAATCTCTTTGAACCGGATACTACTTGCAATATTTGTTCCATTGAAGGAAGTGGGTAATGATCTTTGAGAGATGCCCTATTGAGGTCTCGAAAGTCCACACACAACCTGATTTCTCCACTCTTCTTCCTGACCGGAACCAAGTTAGCAACCCGGACTTGAGTGCTTGATCGGGAATATAATGCTTGCCTCTATTAGCTTATTTAGCTCTTTCTTCATTAGAGGCTCAATGTGAGGGTTAACGAGGTCTGTCTTACCTTACACTTTGATGGGCTTAGCATCTGGGTCCAATTCTATGGTATCTTGAGCCAAATTCAGATTGAATCCTCTCAAGTCTTCATAGCTCAAGCGAAAAAATCTGGAAATTCTTGGCAAAATTTGTATGAAATATGATTTTCTCTGCTCGGTGGCCACTCTACCAATTAGAAGCGTATTGCCTTCCCCAACTAGAATTGGCTCTGAATCTTCTCTCTTGGCTGTATGTTAGCCTTTTCCTTACGGAACGGTCATTAGGGTTGAAGATAGACTCAGCGTTATTAAACCTTTGGGAAGCTTGTTCGTCATGAGATGCATTACTTGATTCCCATCTTCTTTGCTCTAGTCTGTCATCACTGATTCTAGGCTGAGAATTCAGCCTCTTCTTGTAATAAAAATTGACGATCTGTTGATCGTTCTCAAACACTGCCCGACTCATATTATTATCTAGAATGCTTTGGCCTCACAATCACATGGATATGTGGGTTGTGCTTTTTCCTTTTTATGTTGTCAACCACATCAAACGTTTCTCCAAGCTCTGCGAGCCTATCCACGGCTTAATTTTTCTTCACGGGTATGGAAACAATGTTGAAAGCTTTGAAATCCTCAATGAGGTCCCATACCCTATTCTTTTAGCTCCTCAGCAAGTCGTTCTTTGTAGCATGTTGTCCCCTAACTTGGTTGACGATTAGCTCGCTATCCCCGAACACTTGTAAATTTCGATGCCTTTCTTCATTGCCCAGTGCAGTCCATGAATTAAGGCTTCATACTCAGCTGTGTTGTTTGAGCAAGAAAACTGAAAACGGAAGGCTGAGTAATACTTTATACCTTGCGGTGAAATGAGCATAGCTCCTCCTCCTGCACCTTGTCTACTCCTTGACCCATCAAAGAATAATTGCCATACTTCATTCTTGTCTTTATGACTTGGCTTAGTGACGCTAGGAATAGGTTGATTTTCTTCATGTATACAATAGACTCCCAGCTCAGATTCTTCTACTTCTTGATAGGGATCAAAAGCATGTATCTTGTTTTCCCATTCATCAAGAGTTAGGTCCAGGATGCTTCCAACCTTAGTGTCAGCCTCATCTGTGTTTGGATAATCTTCTTGATCAAATGCTGAACAGTTGGCATTGATTTGGCTTGGAGTATGAGGCTCAATATGAAAGTTTGCAATTGGCTCGGATCTGATTGTGACCTTAGTGCCATATCTAGTTCTGAACAACATGTGTGACCAGTCAGCAGATAAGTAGCCTCCAATTTTGGCTGTGAAATCCCTTGATAAACAAAGGGCAAAGAGTGGTGGCAAATCTATGACTGATACATCTTGTAAAACAACAACATTTGGACATGCATGCAAGGTAAGACTCAAATTTCTAATCACTCCAAGCTGTTCTTATCACTTTGTCCCATCTAGCTACTACCCCTTTGGATGTTGTTTCATACTTTGGAGCCCTAGTTGATCAGCTATTTGCTTGGGCATCACCGAGCTACTTGCCCCGGAATCAATCATGCAATTGTGTACTAGTTTATCCCAATGATTAATGAAACATAGAAAGGAGAGGGGCTTCAACATTTTACCTTGTTGTGCTCCATGACTTCCTTCAGTGGGCAGCATTTGTAAGCACTTTGTCTTGCATCCGAACCCGCTGATTCGAAGTTGACGATCCTTCATGGCAGCTTGCGGTAGATCTCTTTGGCACGGGATGGATAGGGATTCCCACATTGATATATTGGCGTTAGTCTTCTTCATCTTTTCAATGATCTTGAATGGGGATGAAGGATCTCTTTGCTGTCCCTTGGTTTGCACATTCACTCCTTGCACATGGGCAGCAACGGCTAGCATTTGAGTTGGCCTAGGGGCTGTTTGCGGGCTGCCCTTGTGTATTTGAAACCTGGACTCGCTTGCCAATCATTTGTGGAGCCGTGGAAGGTTGTGGATTGGCTGGGGCTAATGGCTGTTCTTCACCCAGATTCCTCCTCTTTGACCTTGTGTTGGCTGCAACACCTTGAGAAACTACCTGATTCATGCCACAGAAATCTTCTGCTTGCCAGTTCACCAATGTGGTGTCATTTGGGGCTGATTGTTGTTGGAATGTTTCTTGTTGTTGGCTGTTTCCTTGACTGCCCTCGCCCTCCACACCAGTAGTTGTCACCATTAGTGCTTGATTGAGAGCACCATTGAAACACATGGATTGGTTATGAGGCTTGTTGCATGGAAAGCACCAGTCATATTCCTGAGCAATGTTGTTCGTGTTGGCACTAATGCCTTAGAGGCGAGATATGGAATTTGGATTATAGGGCTAGAATGGTCTATTGGCAGGAGGCCTTACTTGGCTTTGATTTTGATTCATATTTGCAGCTGGATTAGGTGGTCTTTGTGGTTGGTATGGCTGCCTATTAGGCTGAGCTTGGGGTTGATAAGAAGGTCTGAAACCTTGGGCTTGCTGCCTCTTGAGAGTAACCAGCTCATTGCCTAGGTTTTGCAACTGTTTCATGACCTCCTGGAGTTCATTTGAAGCACTAGAGGATGAAGTAGAAGTTTCACTTGAACTTTGGTTTCTAGGGGTGGGAATAGGAGCCAAAGTGGGTGCTTGACTAGTGCTTGGATTTTCTAAGTTTGGATACAAGGGCATGGGAGGCCTAGGAGCCAGTTTACCAGCTTGAATAAGACAGTTTTCGGCTCTAATGGCAATGCTATAAGCCATAGGGATTGTTGTGCCTCCCATGGACTGAATTAACATAGAAATATCAGAATTCAAAGCTTTGAGGTAATATAGAAAAGCACCTTCAACATTGCTTTGACCGCCACTTGGAATAGTATCCCAAGACCTTTGAAATTTGAAGTTGAAATCGGCCAGACTACTCATTGGGAGCTCTTTTTATAGTCGTTAGTTGCTCCAAAAGAGACAAGTTGTCTCCCTTCTCTCCAAATTGCTCATGAAGTGCAATACACAATGGCTGATTCTAGTTTGTGATAGAACCGGCTCAAGGATCCTAAACCATTGCAATGCTTTACCCTTGAATGAAGATGCGTAATTTGTGACCACTTGCATTTCATTGATTTCATGGATTGCACAAAGGTTAGCAATATCTTTAACATGATCACTGGAGTAGTCGATTTTCTCCGGTGAAGTAGGGAATGTTCTTCAAGGCTGCAAGAGGAACTGGATGTTGTGCATTGAGAGCAAGTGGGCTGCTGCCTGTGAAGTTGACGTAGGGATTGTTCTAAGCCATTCTAATCGGTCTTAAATCCCTTGTATACTGAATGAAAGGCCTGTCAGGTGGAGGAGTTGAGAGAGTTTTGTTTGGTGGAGATGGAGACCTTTGAATCCTTCTTCCTCTTTGCCTTCTTCTTGGAGATAATTGTAGGTATTCAAACAACACTTCTTCTTCTCTAGCTCTTGACCTTGTGGTGATTCTTCTCATGAGTTTTCAGGCCTGAGCTTGGAACCAGTTGGTTCTTCCCCTTGGAGTCGCTAGATATGCAAATAATAGCTCTTATAAGCAAGAAAACTGCAGAGAAGCATATCAACTTTGCTGCAAATAAAAATGAGACCTCTAGTGTCCCACGGGCGTGCAAAACTATTGTTGCAAATAAAAATGAGACCTCTAGTGTCCCACCAGAGTCATGCCAAAAAGCTGTTGTTGCAGGACTCACAACACCCCGGATGTAGATCGGGCTTCTAGGTTGATCACTTTAGCATCCAAAGTGTGATTGCACAACATGGAAACCTCTCTCAAGTGTGGGGACTTGTGAAACGGAGAGAGGAATCTCCGGATTAGAGGCTGGTTCCTCAAACTCCTCTCGATTTAGATCTATATTTTTGCAAAACTACGAGAGGTTCGAGATCCTAATCCTACTCTAAAGCTGCTGAGGAGACAGGATAGAAATGCAAAAAGATATGCAACTAACTAAAGGTGGTGATGCACCAAAAGGAGTGGTGAAACATTTACAAGAAAATAGACACGAGACCAAAGTTTACAACATAAAACATACACAGAATGATAAGATATAATTTAGGATTTGAAATGAAGCAAATAATACAAACAAAGGACTGAAAACCATTTACAAAACTTGCATTATCATTTCCAGTGTCAAAATCACTGCATTACAACCTCAGAGAGGTAAAAACTATTAAAATCCTTTGAGAGGTCTGTTTCATGCAAAAATCACTTATTGGAGGTGAAAGAAGAAGCTCGCTATCCCAAGAAATGTTCCCCCTTTGGTAATGAGCCAAATCGGCTTTTTTAGTGCAAGGGTCGAGCCTGGGGACAAAAACATAAAAACATGGGAGCCCATCCCTCCTTCATGCAGATGCATTAAAATGGCAAGGGGGACCTTACAAACCCATACCCTATCATTTTGACCGAAATACGAGAGAAGGCGACCCATTACGCATTAAAACTAGTTGCTTTGGAATGTCACTTCTAACTATGAACACGCATCGAGCCGTTTCTTTCGATTTTCTCCTCCGGACTACACCAAAACTTGAGATTAATCCCATAATCATGTAGAGAATTTCACAAGATTTCCATTGATATAAAGAATGTGCCAATCCGTGCTCTAGATCAAAAGATATGGAGATCGAAGATCTAGGGCACAAAGCAGTGAAAACGGATTTTTAAAATTTTTCCCGTGCTCTGCCACTGGATGACACGTGGCACGTGCTGATTGGATATGTTATTCTCTCATCGACATGTCCCACAGGTTTTCCTTGAAAACTTTGACCTTTTGACGATTCGGAACATTTTTCGCTTTTCCTCGCGCCTCGCCACTGGGGACATGTGGCATGCATTGATTAGTCGACACGGGGTGCGGAGTAGACTTTCGCTTTTAGCTCTTTGGCTGAACCTAGCCAATTTTCCCAAATATTTCCACGGCTCCAAACTTCTCTGCTCCATTGGACACGTGTCTGTACTTGTATTAGCTCGCTTTCGGGCAAACCGGTAGCGCTTCAAACCTTGCCCCTTTGACTTTTGGACCTTTTTCCTTGGCGACACGTGTCATGCCGTGATTCGTCCACGAGAGCTTGCGGATTTTCACGTTCACCACGTCTTTTTGTCCCGGATGTCCCGGTGCTTCGTGGGGAGAATCTTCAATCCGCTGAAATGGGTTTCCTTGTCCCTTCTCTGTCGGTGACACGTGGCGTGATCTGATTGGCTTTCGGCTCCTTCGGCTATCCGCGTCCCACGCGTCCCTTTGTCCCACTTGTCCTTGTCTTTGAAGTTTCTGTTTCAGCCAAACCGTGGCCCGATTCGGTCGCGTCCCTCGCGTCCATCCTGTCCCAAATGTCCCAGTCTGTTGTCTCGGACAAATTCTTCCGATTCGTAAATTCGGCCCGGTTCGCGTTCCTTTGTCCCACATGTACTAAAGCGGTTACTGTCGATTTTCTTCTCTGGCCGGATCGGCTTCTCGTGCACTCTGCGCGTCCTTTTGGTCCGACTGTCCATCGGTGCTACAGTTCTACTTTGCGAACCGCCGATTCGGGTACTTCGCGTACTCTTGTTCCACTTGTCCCAGTTGCTTTGGGCGCTGGAGGCGTTTCGGCCGAACCGCGCCTTGGTGCCCCGAATGTCCCAACCGTTCCTAGGACAAGGACTTAGCCGATTTTCACAATTTTTTATGGCCCAAGCTTATTTTCTGTAACTTTCTCGCATTTTCTCAGAGCTTTTTCTTTTCAACCTAGACAGGAGAGTTAGAAAAATTTCTGAAGGGACCCTAGAAACATGATTTTTGCCCTGGATCAATCAATTCACAGGACTTGAGAATTCTGATGTATGTTATCAATTCAACCCGGGGTGAAATTGGATAATGGTATATTTAGATGTGAGGTTCAAACAAATTATTCTATTTTGGCAGAATAAAATAGACTCTTAAAGTCTATTTTATAATTATGAAAAAGTATCTTGATTGAAAACCATTGTGAAAGGCAAAAATATATATTTATGCTAATTGGTGTTTTCCAAATTAGAATGAGGCCAACTAACACCGATATGCCGTAACGATGTGGATTGGTTTGGTTATCAATGTATGACCATATCACAACCATCAACATGACACCCAAAGTGCCCCATATTTTGGAACTCGAACCAAACTCAAATGTTTGAAAATTCATGAATTTTTTTATTTTAAATTTATTATAAATTATTTATTCCTCAACTGTATGTTTAGGGCTATAACCCGTAGTGTACTAATACTATTTTATTTTCCATTATGTTTCTTGGGTGACATACCCCTTTGTCTAGCTTAAATTAAATTAAATTAATTTAGAAAAGGAACATTCATTAGGCCACCCAAGCCTACCATATCCCTTAATTAACTTAAAGGGGCCTATGCCCAATATTTGTTCATTTAATCAATTTACTAAATGCACCCCTTTAAATTAAGCCCACAAGTTCATTTGAAGGATCACTAGGTTTCCCACTAGTTAGTTTTTCCCAACATATTTAATTTATACCCCCAACTCCCCATGGTTCCTAGTTAAATCCCCTAAGTCCCCTTTTAAATTAATTTTACCCAATACCCATAAAATATCTATCCCACCAATTTAAAGTTGTAGGGTTTAATCTAGGCCCTTAGATCCTTTTATTTTCAACCCTAGATCTTAGGGGTTTCCTACAACCCTAATCCTCATCTTTATGTTTCTCCTTTTTACTTTTGTTTTGATTATTTTCTCCTCATTTTCAAAGTTGAACCAGGAGGAGGAAGAAGGCCATGGAGGCCATTTGGGAGCTTCATTTCCATAGTGAACAAATTTTCATGGAGGGGCAATACCACTATGCCATTATTTTTGGATTTAGATTTTGGATTAGGGGTTTTGATTTTCTTTTTTCTCTTTTTTTATTTCCATTAACTAGGGTTTCAATTTTTATTTTTTTTTATACATATAGATGTATATTTATATATAGTATGTATATATATAATTGTATGTATATATATAACAATATATGGATTGCACAGGTTATATATGTATGGGCCTATGTGAGGGTTTGAAGCGGTGGGCGACATGGACGCGATAACGAGGTGGATTAGGTGAGGGGAGGGTGTTGTGTGGTCGCGGCCACACCATGCCGTGGTCCATTGCAATAAAAGGGGAGGGGGTGGCATGGTCGAGTCTCCCCCAAATCATGCTTTCATTTGTTTATTCCATTGTTAACTCAAACAACACAGTGACCAATGTAATGTGTTTTCCCCAATATGTTTTTAAATCATATATGTATTTATACACACACACACACATTACACACACACACACACACACACACACACATTATATATATATAATATATATTTAATATATGAGCATAAGGGGAAAGTCTGATATATCAGTTTCTAACATTTCTCTTAGATTTAAATATATTTGAATCATGATATATATACATACATATACACACACACATTGTAATGTGTGTGTGTGTGTGTGTGTGTGTGTATATGTGTGTATGTGTATGTGTGTGTGTGTGTATATATAATGACATTTTTAATTCTGGTTTGAATGATTTTACAGAGATATTAAGGAGGAAAGTACCATGAAAACTAATTTTATTAAAATCCCTTTCTTATTTTCTTTTAAGAAGACAACTCATAAAATAGAATAATGGTGTAATAATTTCAAGAGTAAAAGATAGATTAAAATCATTCACACTTTTGGGCACAAAAATGCAAGAGATTTAAACTAAGAGAAATTTTCAACTATAAACTTTATTGATTCTTTCATGTCACTAAATTTCTTGAGAATATAGATGGAGAGATTAAGCTAAATTTCAACATGCTTACTATATTCCTATTCTCAAAGTTTATCATAATGAGAGCAAGAATTGTAACAAAATAAATTCTTTTTTTTTTGTTATTACAAAGCTAAAAAAACTCCATTAACACTTTACATTTTAATACTAAGATATGCTTAGAAATGCAACAACAAAATATCCTTTCTTTTCTTCCACAACTCATAAAAGTAGGAACATCATTTGATAAACAAAATGAACTAATAAGTGAAACTCTTTTCTCTCAATACAATAAGCTAATCAAATAGAGTATGGGTAACAAATTTATTGAACTCAACATACATCCATTCCTTCAAATCTCCATTACAATACAATGAAAAATCAACCTCCCAATCCCATAATCCAAGCCTTACAATATTCATTTCAATAGATAAAAGCATAACACAAACTTCCATTAAACAAGGTTTACAAAATATGCAACAAATGCAAGGATAGGAGTCTACTACAAAATGTAGAAACAAGTTTATAAATATCCAACCCTTCTTCTCAAAGAGAGGATAAAATGACACAATATTACAAGTGCAAGGATTCAAAGCTTCTTCTCAAGATAGGAGAAGACACTTAAAATTATTACAACATCATTACAAAATCATACTAAAATGCAAGAGGACAAGCCTCCCAAAATGGGGAACAACATGCCAAATTTTCCAACTTTTCTTCCATGCTCCAAGTATATTTTTCCAAGCTTCCACACCACAAGAGAGTCTTCAATGCACAAGAGAAAAGGGGTCTAGTTTCCTCCCAACCAAATGGCATCATCACATGCCATCTCCACCAAATGGAGGACATGCTAGCCTCCCTCCAAGCCCATGGGAGAGAGAGAATGCATGCCTCAAGTTTGCACAAGTAAGGTGAGACAAAAAGGTGACAATACACACACACAACATTTTCAACACACAAACAACCAAAAGAACAACAAAATCACAAGAGGAGAACTCCATGTTTTTCCTCAAAGGGAAGAGTGGACAAGGAGCCCATAATAAGCCATAATGTGAACCAACCATAGGAACACTAAAATAATCTCCATAATACCCTCCTTATCTCTCCATCAAAATACCCTCCTTATCACTCCATCCCAAACACCAAGCCTCCTCCTTGGAAGGATTTTCAAACCAAGCATGGTTTCCTTGCCAAGGATGGAGAAGGAGGTTCAAACCATATGAAAATCCTTCTTCCACATCAAACCATATGAGGGGAGGAATAAAATAAAGACCATCATGGATTTCCCATCAAGCCATGTGGTGTAAGGGGTTTCCTCCCTCTTCCCATATAATTCCAAAATCCACCACAAAATAGGATGGATGGAAAATAAAAGGAACAAGAATCACAAAACACCCACAACAAACATGCAAGCATTCAAGAAAAAACAACCATTTTTTTCTTTTGCACATTATATCAAAGAAACAAAAAAACAAGAGGTATGAAGGCCTACCTCAAAAATAGCTATCCAACTTCAAGAACAACCAAGCTCTCCCAAGCTCCAAGCTCTCTCTCAAGCTCTCTCTAATAGTAAAATGACAAGAGAAGAAAAATTTAAACCCCTCTCCATGAGGAGGTATAAAAAGAAAAACAAACACAAATCCTCACAAATGAGAGGGTGACATGTGTCACCCATCTCATTCTCCAACAAAATATTCCCAAAATCACAATGAGCATAAAAAAACACATTTAGGAGGTAATCTCCCAAATTTCCTAAAATGCCAATAAGCCAACACACTTCAACTTTTAAGAAATCACAAAAATCAACCACACTTACAAGATGGTGACATGAGAGGGGTCATATGGGAGGAAAATCCCATTTGACCTTGAAAAGAGACCCCCTACCCATAGGTAGGGTCCAAGGGCTCATTTCAATGTAAGGGAGACCCCAATGTGAAAAGAGGCCCTTACAAATGCCACATTTAGCCCAAATTCGAGATTGGGTAAAGTGGCTCAAGGGAAGAGGTGGTGGGGCCCACCCAAATGATGATTAGGTGGTCCCAAACCACTAACAACAAGATTAATTAACATAAAACATCTCTAATGCATGTAGGGACCATTAGGTCCCTAAACTAGCTTATCACAAGGCTTAAACAAATTAAAATTAACATAGATACATTAGGAATCACCAATGGTGTCCAAACATGAATACGCCACAAAAACAAGGCTACAAAAGATCATGCATGGCTAAAGGACTCGGCCTAGTCAAGCCACTTGTGCAACTTGAGATGCAACTCTGAAACCCACGTTCTCTGTGTGACTTGTAATCTGCACACTCAATTCACACATTAAAACATACCTATTTGATACAATAAATTAAATAAATAATATCAATAAATCAATCATGGATAATCATTCTAACTATACAACAATCAATGTCTGTATGGAATGGCTAAGCACTAACAACATACACCCATAGTAACTCAAGCTATAAGATCCATCTAAGCACTTGCATGATAACATTCAATTTACCATTATCAACCAATGATATCAAAGTATATGAAACATCATATATCCATCCATCATATATGAAATAAAACTAATTGTATCACAACCTACTAGTATCCAAAACCATATAATGCAAGAAACTAAGATAATGATCATAATGCTAGATTGGTGCTATGCCCTAATCATCACATGTGTCACCAAATGATCCATAATGAAACCACATAGTATCCAAATAGTACTAAAATCCATGTCCATAATCGAAACATGAAAACATCATGGGCCCGAGGTAGGTGTGGTGGCAAAGATAAGTGGTAGGAAACTTGACCTATAACCTCCAAGATCTCAAATGGCCCATAAAGCGAGGTGAAATCTTATAAGCCTTCTCCATATCGATTGGGCTCTTATGTGGCCGAACTCTCAAGAATACTTTGTCACTTACTACAAAGTGACATTTGATCCTCTCGGTGTCTGTATATGCCTTCGTACATGCTCTATTCTTCTCAAGACATTGTTTAATCAAAATAACCTACTGCTCCAAGTCCTGAAGGTAAGCTGGCCCAAGTATAACCCTGTCATATAACTTATCCCAACTCAAAGGTGTCTCAAGGTCACCCATAAAATGCCCTGATAAGGAGCCATGTCGATAGAATCTGTGATAATTGTTATTGTAGGAAAACTTGACAAGGTGCAATTAATCCTACCACTTCTTTTGATGATCCATCACATACATCCTCAACATATCCTTAAGTACCTGATTAACCCTCTCGGTCCGCCTATCTTTCTTAGGGTGATATGATGAATTGAAATTGATTTGAGTTCCTAGAGCATCCTGAAAGGAATTCTAGAAGTTTGAAGTGTAGATGGTGTCCCTATCATTAATAATAGTCCATAAATACTTTGGAAATGGTGAGTGCATTATAGGCAACTTGAAAATATCCTCCATAAATACTTTGGCAATGGCGAGTACATTATAGGTGACCTTGGTTGGAGAAAAATGTGTAACCTTGGTCAATTTTTCCACAATGACCATGATGGCATCATGATGGTAAGAAGACATAGGGAGATTGAAAATGAAGTCCATGGAGATGATGTCCCATTTCCACTCAAGAATTTTTTGAGGTATAAAAATCTTCATGGGATGAGAATGCTCGGCCTTGACCCTCTAACACTCAAAGTAATGAGCTACATAATTTGTTATATCTCTTCGAAGACCAGGCCAATATCACAACTCTCTCAAGAATTTTGTGAGGATATAAAAGTCTTGCGGGATGAGAATGCTCGGCCTTGACCCGCTAACACTCAAGGTAATGAGCTACATAATCTATTATATCTCATTAGATACAAGGCCAATAATATAACTCTCTAAGCCCAGGTGTGCATCTTCATCACTCCTAGATGTACTACATATAGGGCTTGACAGAGCCTCAAAGAATACAACTATGAATATAACCTATCTTAGGCACATAAATGCACCTCCAAAGAGAAGGAGACTACCTCCCTCTAAAATACATCACCGTATACTTTCCCTTTAAAGAACCGTAAGACCTAAAGATCTACTTAGCACCCTCATAAAATCTATTCCGTGGAAGATGCTTTGAAGAATCCTGTCTCAAAGTTCTAATTGTAGTCTCATAGTGGCGGTCACATGTCATAGTCTACTCAAGGAATTTGTGATGACATTCTCCTTTCCTTTGATATCTTTGGACGTCCATGTCATACATAGAAAAGAAATCCATCCAACATTGTTTATGAGCGTTGAGGTTTGAATGTGAGAAAATGTCTGAAGGAGGATGCAACGATTGGTCCTCAAAATAAAATGCCTACCCAAAAGGAAATGACACCAACACACTAGAGCATGAACTACTACTGCAAGTTCCAAGTCATGGGTAAGATAATTAGACTCATACTCCTTGAGTTTACATGATTGAAAATCAATGACTTGGACGCTCATGCATGAGAATTGCTCCCAAACCCTCTAATGAAACATCAAGTCATAACAAAAAAATTATCAAATCGGATTAAAAACTACTATGATAGGTGTCGTGCTAAGATAAGATACGGTATGCATGTAGTGATCAAGGGACCCACAAATAAAACATCCTACTTGTCCTCTCTAAGTAGGGGTCCCTTATGTACTCTAGTGTACAAAACCAACTAGCCCAAATCTGATAGGACTTCTGCGTATGGGGTGGCTATGCCTCTTGAGTGCCTCTGTCTTATGTCTCTACCCACTCCAAACCTCCTCGAAATTTACATCTCTGCATACTATGTGTCACGCCTAGTCCTCTGTTGTTGATGTGTATGTCTTTGGATTCACTCTTTGGGTGTGTGGCAGAGGTCTCGAAACTAAATGTGGAGGCCTGAATCCTCATCTGGGGATGGTGTTATAACTGTGACCTCTAATCTTGGAAGGATTGCATCCTCTCCTGAAACTTTCCCTTATTCCTATCTCTGTGCTCTTGGGCCCTACTCCTGTTCTCCTCAGCTAAGTAGGCCTTCTCCATGACCTTCTCAAGTGTCGGAGGAGATAACATCCTAATATCCCCAACTAATTATACATTCGAGTCATTGAATAAACTTGTTGACTTGTAATTTCTTGTCTTGAAGATAATCAACATAATGCAATAAATCTAGAAATCAGATCTCATATTGTGCAACCATGCTTGAACCCTATTAGAGATCATAGAACTCATCAATCCTCTTTTGAACAAAGTGCTTAGACATGTACCAGAATCTAAAGTACTCCTTAAATAACTCCCAAGTCACCGAATCTCAAGTTAAATGGAGCTTTTGCTCCTCATTCCTCCACTAAACGCCTGTTGTGTCACGGAGGAGGTGAATAGTGAACCTAGCCTTGACATTTCTCTCATATGAGTGCAATCCAAAGTAATTGTTGAGGCTTAGGAGCCATGACCGAACCCCAAATCCATCCGTGGTTCCCTTTGTATGTGGGTGGTGAAGGCGAAGAAGATCCCTTATCACAATGATCTGTGTCATGATCCTAATGTTGATGTCCAACCATCCCCACATCTGGTGAATGTGGTCATCCCTCATGAAGTGGTCCCTCAATGTTGTGAGAGTGGCTTTGATGAAGAGAAAACACTCTCTCAAAGTGAATGGAGGGGATATGGGACCTTGCCTCGCCTCTAAGTGTCATGCGATATGGCTCGAGTGTGCGCCCTTGTCTAAGTAGTGTATCCTCTCCACGGATGGTCAATCTCCTCTCTTGGCTCATACGTACATGGAGAAATTATTGTAGAAATATCATCATCTATTGTAATGCCTCCAATATTTGTGGTCCTAACTCGGGGGTACGTGTCTCGGGTGTAGGTGACCTATAGACCAAATCACCGATGATCGACGTCTTGTACACATGTAGGCATCATGTGTATACGAAAGAAAGGGAAAGTTCATGAGTTTTTGTGAGGTAGTGGAAATTATTAGATGGGTTACGTTTATTGATTTATCCATTATTAATTTAATTTTACAATTACCTAGAATGTCTAGTGTTTTAAAATCCGAGCTCGATACAAGATATAGTGCCCCATATTTTGGTAATTGAACCAAACTCAAATGTTTGCAAATCTAGGCATTTTTTTAAATTATAAATTATTTATTCCTCAGCGTGTTAGGGCTATAACCGAGTGTACTAATATTATTTAATTTTCCTTTATGTTTCTGGTGACATACTGTTTGTCTAACTTAAATTAAATTAAATTAATTTAGAAAATGAAACATTCATTAGGCCACCCAAGCCTACCATATCCATTAATTAACTTAAAGGGACCTATGACCAATATTTGTTCATTTAATCAATTTTCTAAAAGTACCCTCTTTACATTAAACCCATAAGTTCATTTAAAGGATCACTAGGTTTCCCATTAGTTAGTTTTCCCCAACATATTTAATTTATACCCCCAACTCCCCATGGTTCCTAGTTAAATCCCGTAGGTCCCCTTTTAAATTAATTTACCCAATACCCATACAAGATCTATCCAACCAATTTAAAGTTGTAGGGTTTAATATGGGCCCTTGGAGCCTTTTATTTGTAACCCTAGATCTTAGGGGTTTCTCTACAACCCTAATTCTCATCGTTGTGTTTCTCCTTTTTACTTTTGTTTTGATTATTTTATCCTCAACTGCGCACGGGTAAATCCAAGGAGGAGGAAGAAGGCCATGGAGGCCATTTGGGAGCTTCATATCCTTAGTGAACATATTTTCATGTAGGGGCACAATACCCTATGTCATTATTTTGGATTTAGATTTTGGATCGGGGTTTTAAGCTCTCTATTTTTTTCTTTTATTTCCATTCATCATGGTTTCTGTTTTTGTTTTATTTTATTCACGCGCGCACGCACACACACACACACACACACACACACACACACACACACACATTAAAACAATGTATTTGATTCACAAGTTACAATATGGCTGTGGCTTGTGTGAGGGTTTGAATAATAGGCAGCGTGGCCGCGATGACAAGGTTTAGGTGAGGGAGGGTGTGGTGTGGTTGTGGCCACACCACACCACGGATCCATCATAGGAAAAGGTGGGGGGCATGGCCGTTGTCCCTCCAATCTTAGGTTTAATTTGTTTATTCCACTGTTAACTCAAACAACACAACCTATCCTTTTTGCAATATAAACCTTTTAAATCATATATATATTTCTATATGTAAATACATTTAAATATAATAACATAAAGGCGATCTAGTCTCGATAATCTCTAGTTTCTAACATTTTCTCTTAGATTTAAATATATTTGAATATCTTTTTGATCGTGGTGTTTGATTAGCATCTAAGTTCTTGGCTTGGTACGATATGGTTATCTTTCCTTTTACCTAGTTGTTAAGTATAGTTCTTTCCTTGATCTATGGTATTGACTAGATCCTTGATGTCTAGTTCTCTCATACATCTATGGTCTTGATTATTTCTTTGACGACTAGTTCTTTCCTTGATTTATGGCTTGATCTATGATCTTGACTGGTTTTTAGATTTTTATTCCTCGCATATATAAGCAAGGCCCATTCTCATTGTATTTCATTGAGTTCCATAATAATATATGATATTGTTTCTCATTTGTTTGCAAAGGTTTTGGTAAAGTTATTCTAGTGAATTGCTTTCATCTTATTGGTTGCAATGTTTGATTAACATCGAGTTTTTGGATTGAGTACGATCCGGTTATCGTTCCTTTTATGGTATCAGAGTAGGAGATTGCTATTGACATCCATCTGTAAGTTTTATTTTACAAATAAGATTTTTTGTATATTCATATATCCTAAATTTATTTGTATTTTCTTTCGTGTGTAGTTTTATGCAAAAAAAAGCCTTCCATTGGATTTAGAAGGTGGAAAAACCCTAAGATTGACTGTAAACTCGACTATTTATGGTCATATGAGGGATTAAAGCTTGTGATTCCTACTAGTAGGTGATTAACTCCAACCCCCTTTCATTTTATTTGTGTGGTGAAGACAAAAACATTTTATTTTGTTTCAAAGTGGCAACTAGAATAAATAATAGAGCATAAAATTGTAAAGCTTGTATCTTTTGATCGGCAACTCGGATTTGAGTGCAATTTTTGAAAAAATACTTATTTTTTCGTTCTCTTTCTATTGGAAATATTTATTTTGAGAATCACACTATAATTATAAAGTGTCATATTGTAACACACACACACACACACACACACACACACACACACACACACACACACACACACACTCAATTATAAAGTTCAAAATTTTGGGGGTGTTGTAATCACTTATGGACGCAATTTGGGTGTTGCATTCTTGTAGCTATCATGGATTCCAAGAATGATATGTTTTTATCTGAAGTGTGTGAACTTCAAAATGATATTGTAAAATTTTGGAAGAAAATAGATCACTTAAGAAGCGGAATTCTCTTCTACAAGCACTCATTCATGATAAGGATATACTAATACACTCACTACAACAAAAATTGCTAGCTTGCAAAGCATCGCCATCATATTATGGACTGTCATATCCATGTTTGTAGTCCACTTAGTAGCTATTTTTCCAATACCCATTGACCTTGATCTGTCATTTTCTAAGCATATTCTTGCTCTTGATGCTCCTAAGCCTATGAGGCTTGTTATTGCATGCTCTTCCACTTATGTGTCTATGACAATAACACATGATGTATATCCTACTTCTACTCATATGCATGACTCTTTCGAGAAACATACCACTACATTCGGTTCTCACATGCTCCATTTTATGGGTTTCACTGGTGGAGGTATTGACAGACATTCAGGGTTTTGTTTCTCCTATTCCACATGTTAAGTGGAATTCTCACCATGGCATTGGTCTTCGAGTAGTTACTTCATTGGGATCACACATTGTTAGAGCTCCTAATTTTGTTCACTTGACTCTTATCGAGGATCATGAGCTCCACATGAGTTCTGCACCTTCACTCAGGCTTGAGAAACTTGAGATTTCAGCTGTCAGACATGATCAACTGACACACATTTTGATGTTCCTTTGCATGAACCCATTGTGTATTTTGCACCAAGTCATATGCAGACATCTTCTTCATCCATTCGTGTTGATTTGGGGTGGATATCTGATCACTCATGGTGGTGACATATGCATTCATTGAGAGGAATCTACAAGCATGGCTCCTCCACCATTCGACCTCTTGCTCCACTTTCTATACCTTCTACATTGTAATGCTCCTTGTTTTGAGCCATTTTCTTTAGCAGGTGTAGTGTATTTCTCTTGTTTGTTGAGATATTTTGTATCTATATTTTCAAAAAATTTGGCATGTCGATAGTCTCTCTTATGGGTGAGCTATTATGGTGAAGTCTAGTGTTAGTTTTTAGTGTTCGAGTAATTATTTTGACAACTCATACAGATTTGTAGTGTCACTCTACCCATTTAACAATATGACAGGGTGTGGTGTTGATCCTACTTCTTTAGTTTTTATGTCCTTACCTTATTACCTTGGATTTTCTTGGATCACACACTGGATATTATTTCATTTCCTTATTGCTTTGGTTATTATTCTTGATCTTAACACACATATTTGCAACAGTTGATTCAATTATGTTTTTTTTTTTCAGGTTTTGTATCCTTGCCTTGTTACCTAGGATTTTCTTGGATCACGACACTATGTATTTTGTTTCCTTGCCTTGTTACTTTGGTTATTGTTCTTGGATCGTGGAACACTAATTTGTAGCAGTTGATAAAATTATATTTGGTGTTTTTTTGCACTTTCGACATCACTCCATTGACATTCTCCTTGTATAGATCTATTTTGGTGAAGCCTGAGTATGTCGCTTATTTTGATTTTTTTGATTGAGAAGTGGATTCAGGACCATAGTAGGTATTCAACTTAGATCATGTTCACCTAGGTACTTTATTTACCTTTATTGTATTTATCCTCACCCACTTGTGTGTGTGGAAATTTTTATTTATTTATTTAGATATTAGGGGGATATTATATAGTTATTAGGTATAGTTATTTCCTTGATATATGGTATTGACTAGATCCTTGATGTCTAGTTCTCTCCTAAATCTACGGTCTTGACTAGATATTTGATGACTAGTTCTTTCCTTGATTTATGACCTTGATTGGTTCTTAGATTGTTATTCTTTGCATATATAAGAAAAGCCCATTCTAATTTTATTTCATTGATTTCCATAATAATATATGATATTTCTACTCATTTGTTTGCAAAGGTTTTGGTAAAGTTATTATGGTGAATTGATTTCATCTTATTAATTGTGGTGTTTGATTAACATCTCTGAGTTCTTAGCTTGGTACTATTTGGTTATTGTTCCTTTTACAAAAACATCACAAATGAGAGGGTAACATGTGTCACCCATCTCATTCTCCAACAAAATATTCCCAAAATCATAATTGTTTTAAACACATTTAGGAGGTATTCTCCCAAATTTCCTAAAAATCCAATAAGCCAACACACTTCAACTTTTAAGAAATCACAAAAATCAACCACACTTAAAAGATGGTGATAAGAGAGGGTTCATATAGGAGGAAAATCCTATTTGACATTGAAAAGAGACCCTCTACCCATAGGTAGGGTCCAAGGGACTCATTTCAATGTAAGGGATACCCCAATGATGTGAAAAGAGGCCCTTACAAATGCCACATTTAGCCCAAATTCGAGATTAGGTAAAGTGGCTCATGGGTAGAGGTGGTGGGGACCAAAAAAATGATGATTAGGTGGTCCCAAACCACTAACAACAAAATTAATTAACATAAAACATCTATAATGCACGTAGGAACCATTAGGTCCCTAAACTAGCTTTTCACAAGGCTTAAAACAATTAAAATTAACATAGATACATTAGGAATAAAAAATGGTGTCCAAACATGAATACACCAAAAAAAAAAGAAAGGATACACAAAGATCATGCATGAATAAAAGACTAAAGCCTAGTTAGCCACTTGTGCAACTTGAGATGCAACTTTGAAACCCACATTCCTCTGTGGGACCCTGTAATCTACACACTCGATTCAAACATTAAAACATACCTGTTTGATACAATAAATTAAATAAATAATATCAAAAAATCAATCATGGAAAATCATTCTAACTATACAATAATCAATGTTTGTATGAAATGGCTAAAAACTAACAACATACACTCATAATAACTCAAGATATAAGATCCACCTAAGCACTTGCATAATAACATTCAATTTTCATTATCAACCAATGATATCAAATTATATGACACCATCACATATCCCTCCATCATATATGAAATAAAACTAATTGTATCACAACCTGCTAGTGTCCAAAACGATATAATGCAAGAAACTAAGATAATGATCATAATGCTAGATTGGCATTACACACTCTAATCATCACATGTGTCACCAAATGAGCCATAATGAAAACCACATAAGTATCAAATAGTACTAAAATCTATGTCTATAATATAGTAAAAGAAATGATTTAACAAATGAAGATGTAAGAAGAGTATGAAGACATCTACAACACCAAGAATGTTGTTGACCATTTCTTGACAATGTGGCCAACATGTACCTCATTGTTCTTTATTAGAAGTAGGTCAAGATGAAAAAGAAATTCAATCACAAGAAAAAGGAATAAATCATCGTTAAAAGTAGGAGAAATATGACATTTCAACCAATAAAAAATTTCCACCATACAAGAAGCGAGATGTCAAATTTTGACACCCACCAAATGGCATTTGATGCCAACACGGAGATGAAAAAAGTGACATATTTTAGTCAAGGTGTTGTAGAGTGTCGACCACGTTTCATTTTCATGTACAATCATATGGACCTCACGGAAAAGGGAATGTACGTATTATTTGGAAATATTGTCTAGTTAGGGAATGCATGACCATTGTGAAGAGATAGGGAATGGAAAAAAAAGGAGAAGGTGGGGTGAAGAGTGTGTTGGGAGAGCTAGGACATTGATTTTGTCTCTCATTTCATGGTCAACACAAAACTTATCATCCTAGATTTGAATATTCTTCAAAGTTGAGAGATCACATTGTAATAAGGTTTGGGGTTCTTAGGTCAAAGTTGAGATACCTCATGAAAGATTTTGTAAGTGGACAAAGAACTCTTTTGGTATTTTTCCAAAATAAGAACCTTGATTATTTGGTAACTAGTTGTAAAAATAAAGACTTGAATCCTTTGATCAAGGTTATTAGTTCATTTTTTGCACCGTGATATCTCAAAAATTTTCAAAATTACATGTAGAGGTCAGATCCGAGGTTCTCGGAATTCAAAATGAGAAAAAAATTGATCAAATTCATGCATTTTTGGATTAGGAAAGGAAAGTGGCATTCATTTCCTTGTTTTCCTTAATATATGAAGGCATCAATTTAATTGGGTCGCAAAGGACACTCAACAATTTTGATTACTTAGTTAACATTTTGTTACTTGGGATTAATCACATATGTGTAACACATGACAAAAACATTGTAAATTGGATCTAAGGATATATATCGCAACCCTTTTCAACAAGTTCGATCAAGTTGAGTGAGTTGGTCACTAATTTATTTGTCAAGATCCAAGCCCAAGAGAAATTTTTGACTATGATATACCAAAGGAAGATAAGACATATGTTGTTTTATTGATATCTTGAAAGCAACAACACAAGAGAATATATACAAGAGCAAAGCGAAGTTCGATAGAACTAACAAAAAAATTGTAAGAAGGAAATGCCACTGCTTAGAGGGCATAACAAAACATGGTTAGTTTAAAAAATAAAACAAAGCAATGTATCGCTTAAAATTTATGCTAACATTCCTCCCCTTAATACATTGTTTTTACAAATATACCCGCAAAATAGTTCAAATATCACCTTTCCAAGAGACTTTGTGAGTATATCTACAATTTGAGCATCGGTGAGTAGTATTGGAGCTAGATGTGGTGATTCAAGACTTGTTGTTGAATGTAGTGACATTCGAACTCAATGTGATTTGTTCTGTCATTGAAAACTAGATTTTTCACAAGCTTTAACAGACCTTGATTGTCGCAGTGAATAATGTGAGGCTTTTCTTCATGAATTCCAAAATCTACCAAAATGTGATATAACCAAATCACTTCACACATAGCTCCTCATGCGGCATAATACTTTGCCTCAGTGGATGAGAGAGCAACAAAAGTTTGCTTCTTCTTGATCCACGAGATAGGTCCAGACGAGATGAAAAATATAACCTAAAGTTGATTTCCTATCATCAACAAATCCAACATAGTCCGAGTTTGTATATCCCTGCAAGAAGAACTGAGAGTTCTTATGATACTCTAAACCATAGTCAAATGTACCTTAGACATATCTCAACACATGCTTCATTGCTACATAATGAAATTTCTTCACTCTTGCATGAATCTAGAAAGTTATCTCACATCAAAGCAGAGGTCTTGATTGGTATACGTCAAGTAAATGAGACTCCAAAAATAGCATCTATAGAGAGTACCATCTACTTGAGGTGAATCCTAGAATCTAGAAAGTTGCAAAACTTTTTCCATTAGAGTGGACATAGGTTTACAATCTGACATGCCATACTTTTTCAAGAGTGTCTTGGCGTATTTCATTTGGGAGATAAAAATATGATTTTTCTTCTGTCATATCTCCAAGCCAAGACAATAGTGAAGTAGCCCCAAGTCTGTCATGTCAAAGGATTTTTTTCAGATCATTCTTAACATCTTCGACAAGATTTTCTAAACTCCCTATGATCACAAGATCATCTACATACAAAACCAAGATGAAAATATCTCTTCCTATATTTTTTATATACATATTTGAATTAGAGGGCTATGAGTGAATCCATGATGCAATAGGTGATCATATATTTTAATGTACCATGCCCTAGGTGCACTGTTTAAGTCTATAAAGAGTATTAATTAGATGAGATACCTTTTGAGGATCTTTGCTCATTGACAAATCCTTACGGTTTGGTCATTTATACTTCTTCTTTGGCATCACCATTCAAGAAATCACTTTTTACGTCCATCTGTTGAATTTTCCATCCATTTTGTGCTTCCAAGAGTACATAGAAAAATTTGATGGTTTTGATATTTGCGAGTGGGTGAAAAGGTCTCATCATAGTCAGTTCCTTCCTACTTTGGGCATAACCTTTTGTAAATAATCATGCTTTATACTTGTTGATAGATCCATCTATCTTGTATTTTGTTTTAAAAATCCACTTGCAGCCAAATGGACTTCTTACATGTAGGAAGATCAACAAGTTTCCATGTCCGATTTTGAATCAAGGAGTCATATTTTGCATCCATGTCCTTCTTCCACTTTGGTTGATCGATTGCCTCAAAATATAAATCAGGTTCGGCGCTATTAACCAATGAACTCATGAGTGTGAGATTTACCTCATTTCTCACCTATATTCTCATACAAACTCTTGATGAAGTGTCTGGAAGAGAGTTTAGGTGGGAGTCTCTCATGGTGCTTTAGACCCACTTCAGACGTTGACGTTCTTTGCTGATGTGAAGAATTATTTTCCAAATTCCCAAGATCAATGAACAATTCTCCTTGCAGCTCATCTCTCTCTTCTATGAATAATCCTCATGCTCATCATCTTGTTGTGAGAGCAATCTATGAGAGGAGGTCAATGTTAACTCTTCCTCCTATGGAAATGAGTCAAATGATGACTCATTGCAAAAATTATCTTCTTTCATATATCTTCTTTGTCTCAGGATCCATGAGACTATGATTTTGAGGTAGTATTGTATCCCAAAAAAATTCATTGGTGTGTTTTTATAGAGATTCTTCTTCTTCTTATCTAGAACATGCATATATGTAGTACATCCAAAAACTATCAAATAAGAAATAGAAGGTTTATGATTTTTTGAGATTGTGGAGCTGAATTGATTCACAAAGGATCTTATTTACAACTTGCAAGTTTACATAGCAACCAACATCAGTCGATTGACCGACGTCGGTCACCTAGCATACTAACCATCATCAATTGGGACAATCCGGCATTGGCTAGGGTAACCAACATCGATCTGTATGCACCTTAAATTGCATGTGCTACATTTGTCGAAAATGGTTACAAAAGTTACAATGACGATTCAAGTCCTTTCAAGAAGGTGTTCGAGCTCCAAAACCCATTCATAGTGTATATTTATTGCACTGGAAATATTTACTTAGCCTTCCCACGCTTTTTCCAACTCCTCGCTTCTTTTCTATGCATGTTTTGGCCTTTAGTGCTAGATCGCCCTTACCCCTACATGGGCGGCGAGTCCACAGAAACCACCGCCACGCAGGCGGCAGTCTTGCCCATTTTTTCCAAATTTCCATCATGCGTGTTTCTAACATGTGACGCTTCACCTAATTTCACTTTTAGCATGCATCCTTGAGCCAAAAGTGTCTAAAAATAGCTTTGATTGCTTGGTTCTCCTTCCTCCTATTTTAAAATAGATTTAATTAGTTGGAACTACTTCTTCTTTCCTTGTGCATGAAGGCACATCCCAACCCCAATTCTTATATATTCCATGCTTGTATTCAAACAAAAGGCCTGAGAATTTTAGTGTATCTTGCATTATATTGCTAGCAAAATCTTGCTAGGAATTGCATAGCCAAACTTAGATCTCTTGTGCTATCTCTCTTCTACTTGCATTGCATCTAGATTGCCTTCGAGCTGCCATTTCTCAAGTGCCATCCTCTTTCTTCTATTCTTGCATTCCTTGTCCCTTGGACTCATATGGACACACAAAGAAAGAAAGGACAAATTGAGGGGACAAATTACTACACAGTTGTATTTACCTTTGTTATGTGAATTCTTGATTGGATTTGCTTTTTTATTTCCTTCATACTTACAATTTATCATTGTTACATCATATCAAATAGAGTAGAAATCAATTTCCTTTCATTTTCAAGTAATTAGTTAATTTCCAAGAGGGTTGGAATCTTTGATAGCAACCACCTGTGATGGATCCCCTTCTTCATATCCTTGTGGATCTGAAGGAGAGAATGTTTGTAGGAGGTTGTATACATATCTTAAATCACTTGGAAAAGTTCTTTTTTTAATTTAATTTAGTTTCAATACACTCAAGCACAGGTGAATAACCACATTGGGTTATTTTTCTTGTTTAGTTTTAGTGTAGAAATATTTTAATTATGTAGAATAGAGGCAAATTGTTGTTTGTGATTGTAATATTTCAGTTTTATGATTTGTTTAGATTAGTTTCCTTCCAGCAATAGCATAGATTGTTAATTTCATTTAGTTTACATGGAAACTTCAAACTAGTTTAACACTTAGATCCAAGTTAGGAAAACAAACCATAGGGAATTTACGCTACTCATTCATAGCCTCTAAATCTCCCTTTGCCAACTCAGCTACTAGGAGATCACACTACCAAATCTTAGTCACTGATCCTCCTATAGTTAGCCACACACACATTCAACATCGGCTACTCTGGCATGACCTTAGGGGGTCGAGTGCGGTTGAAGGTTGCATGTCAATTTTCATCCGTACAAATTGGTGAACCTAACATGAAGGATTAATTCCTTCTTGTTTCCTTTTATTTCATTGTTATTACCTCACTTCTCCATTTCTTCCCCTAGATTGGTAGGTTTTTATTCTTTCTAAAATATGTCTAGAAGAGATTTTGGTGGGCCATTTGGCTCTGATAGATATTACACCAACGTTCAACCACAACAGTCCCCTTCTCTTTCGAGGTGGGGTGACAATTACATAAGCAACATTCAAACCTCCCCTAGTTACACTTCAAACCCCATTAGCTATGTAAGGATGGAGGAGGTTGATCAACCGTTAAACATTCAAAACGATCAACCCAATGCAAACCATGTTGTCATAAAAAATGGAACATGTTCTTACCATAGAGTCTTCTCAAGAACTCACATTGCCATGCAATCAACGAGAAGATGATATATTTATATGAATAACTAAGCCTCTTAAATCGAGATAGATGAGTCTTTGGATATAATGAAGTCTGACCTCGAGATTTTAAATGCCTATTCTAAGATTCTTACTTCTAGGAAGAAAAGAATTATAACACTTTGAAAAATTCATGACGAGGGTATCATGAGCACCTCAATCAAACCCTACGCTACATGCACCCCAACAAGGGACTCAATCATCTCACAAAGATCTCATTTCTACTTTTGGAGGGAGGATTAGAGAGCTAGAAATTTTCGAGACTTCACAACCAACACACGTATTAGAGCGAAGAACATGGGGTATCCTATTGACAATAAAGGATGCATCCCTTCAATTAGCAACCAACGTAATATCGCGAGTACACACAAGGTTATCCGAGTTCATTCCAATCGAGGTGATCTTCTCACGAGGGTTAGACACACTATGGATGGGTCGTCATCCTTCTCAAGCTTATCCTACGTAAGGGATGACGAAGTGCATTCTCGAATGCTGCCACAATAAGGCAATGCGATGTTACAGTAATATTATGTCCGTTGGTCCATATTGCAGTACTATCCCACCTTACATGCATATGTATTCAAAAAAGCCCCCAAATGGACCCATACACCATTCCTGCTCCCTACATGCCATATAAAGGGCCCCCATATGGTCCTCTGTCAATGTTTATAGTGCAACTTATCCAACTCCTCCTCCTCCACCTCCTCATCAAGGATCTTAAATGGTGGAATCTTACACAATGGGTACATACGATGAGTACTTAAAGGATCCTCTTGACTTCACCATACATGGTGTCATGCTTCCATGCCCATTTCCAAATCTTCCAAAATTTAAGGGAGAAGGATACCCGAACACTCATATCAAGGCCTACACTACTCCTATCAGGGAGTTTCTTCTTTGGGATGTTGTAGTGGCTAAGATCTTTCCAAAGACTCTTGAAGGAATCACATTGGAATGGTATCTCCATATTCCCGGAAGCTTCTATACATTCCTTTAAACAACTTGTTTCAGAATTCATCAAATCATTTAACATGAACAAGTTGTTGCGTATAGGGATTAGGAGTTTATACATCATGCAAAATGAATCTCTTGCCCATTTCATCTAGAGATGGTGCAAATTTCTCTATCCCTTTGTAAGTGAACCCAATATGGACCAGATGGAATTTTTGACCTTTTCCTTCACTCGTTCAATCGAGAGACTAGGGGGAAGTCCAAAATTTTCCTTTCCGTAGTTATGAGGAAGTTTTGGAAGGTGTGCTTTAGATTGACCTGAAAGTGTTATTGATAGTGGGCGTAAGACCTATGGTTCCAATGGGAAATTGGTATCCCCAAATCAAAATAATGAAAATTATCAAAAATGGTGCCAACAACCAAGGACCTAAGGGTGTGAATTGTAATCATGGTGCTACCAAAAATACGCCACCTTTGATCAAGTCAAGAACGTTGGTTTTCCAAATAACAGAAACAATAACAATAACAACAACTCGGGAAATCAAAGAGGCCCTAACATTGTGTCATATGTACACATAGTTGATGTAAATCATCCGCCACAAAAGCAAAATCAAACCCAAGGCTCAAACCAATATAAAAAATCTAGCCAAAGGGCAATCGAATCATGGTTATAACAATAAATTTAAAAACTACAACCAAGGTTATAATCAACAATAATGAGACTCTTATAGAAGGCCAAGAGATTACGAACCTAATCTATATTGTGGTTTCCATAAGGTTCAAGGTCATGATGATAGGACTCACCATGATTGCAACAAGTTTCTACAAAGACTTCCCAAAACCAAAGGCAACTCTTTGTAGACATGTTCCTAGAAAATATTGAAACAAACTCATTGCCTAGTCATCTTGGAGTTATCATACCTCAAAATACAAACCCTAAACATCCAGGGATTCCTAAGCGGATCCTCAAAATATAAACAAGGGTATTCTTATAGGAAACAATGACCATGAAGCCTCAACTTATGACAACTCTCGGGTTACTCCTAACCTTGGTTCAAACAATAATACAAAAATCTTGGGGTTAGTTGAGCTAGAGGTTGAGCATGAAATTAATGCAACAACTCGGATGAAGGAGTATGTTTCATAACCCTTACCCACTCTTTCCTTCCCACAGGATGATGTTCCTACAATCATTAAACCAGTAGGAGCCTATGACTTGATATTGGATTTGAATAAGACCTTTTCTCACATTTTGTTTCTAGATTTGCTAAAGAATTCACCTGCGCATTATTCGCATTGCTTGATGCACTAGGTATTGTTCATTTAATCCGTGTTATGCCACCTCCTAGTTCTCAAATAAATCATATTGAATTTGACATACATCCTTTAGGATAGAATGATAGGGATATTGGGTTTGTTTTCAATATAGACAAGATGCCATCTGATTGAAATTGCTCGAAGAGGTGATCCTGCCTTATTTTTACAAGTCTGGGTTTATAAAAATTGCATTAAGAGAGCCATGATTAATGAAGAGGCTGCTTTGTAAATGTGGTTCCCTTCTCTTTCTTACGAGATGTTGGGATATGGAGAGGTAAATTGTTCCTCTATAAGAAACATGTTACGGGGGTATGACAATCTTAAAGCAACCTCGATTGGAACATTTGTTCTTCTAATCACACTTGGTCCAAAAACCATCTTGACAGAGTTTTACATTATTGTGAGAGAAAAATTTATAACATGATCCTTGGGAGACCCTAGATTCATTGAATGAAGGTTATCCCTTCTACCTTGTTCTAAGAGATTAGATTCCTCAATTTGGGAAGGTCTTCATTGATCAAGGGGATCCTAAGCCCTTTAATATACACTTAAAAAACCTCAAGAAGAAAAAATGGAGTGCGTATGGAGTATGAAATTTCTACAAATCAATTGAAAAAACCACCTCCATCAAAAGAGTTAGTCCTAATCACCCGGGCATGCCGAAGGTTGAAGTTGTTGACCCAAAAACATTTGAGGTGGCAAAAATAGATAAGGGTAAATCAATATCTACGTAGAAGCAGTGTCCACTAAAACCACATTGGAAATTATGAAACTCTTAGAGACCGACGATCCAATCTTCCTCCGTTTGAACCACATGGGATGGGTAATCTTCTAGGTTTTGCATCTATTCCCTCCAATGACCTAGGTCTAGGTGTAAACATGATAGAATTAACAAATGAAGAAGATAAATTTGAGATTAAAATGATGCCCATCAAAACCATCTCGAAGGTTGTTCTATTCTAAAACCTAGTTTTAACCCATGTGCGTCACGAAACTAAACTTGCCATATCCCAGGGCAAGGCCTCATCATTTATAAGTGTCATAAGTAAACACAATGCTCTACATGGGAAACAAGTGAGCAACATAGTCATGCTCACCACACACACCATGTCTTAAGAACGTGTGACAAGGAGGTGCACAAATGCCTCTCTTAGACAAATGAGTTTAATGTTTGGACATATACACTTCCAAGAAAGGGTTGTAAGTTTAAACCTAGAATGTTAGACCCTTGTCAAGAGAAAGGAAATTTTGAGGATCATGGTTCTCCACTATATAATTTTAGGGGTGAAGAATTCAATATTCGTCAACTTTCTTCACCTTAGACATCATGACTCGTAGTTTCACCTATATTTCTATATGTACATTCATTGCATCTCGCATTGCATTTTCATCTACCGATTCATTTTATAAAATTTGTGATCGAGGACTTATTATTATAACAACTCCTAGAAACTTCTAAAAACAATGGCAAAACATTCAAATCATATCTCTTCAAATTTTCATGGTATTATCAATTGTTTTTAAATTGTTTCATCAATTCAAGTAGGATAAGACAAAGTTTTGACCATGACCATACCAAGGTCTGCATACTTGGTTATGCTTATAGTCTCTTTCTAGATTAGGTGTCTTTGCCTATAGTCTATTCTAGAAGCTTCATGGTGTCACATCTATCCCATAAATATATCTTTGGAAATAATAACATACTAAACATTTTCCTAGATGAGTAAGTCAAATGCAAATCCACAAAAAAATTTATTTTACACATTTCTTTTCGCTACCAACCTTTGGTGTTGAGCTTGCATCTCTCTTTGGTGATGTAGGGTTGGAAAAGGAGAGAAACACCCTTACTCTCCTATTCCTTGTCCCATGATGATGAGCCCATGCTTCCTATTGGTAGCGTATGGGGTGAGGTGTAGCAGGGTCTCTTTAATAAATTTGAAAGTTAGAAACAATTCATTCAAATATTGTGAAATCATAAGTAAAAAAAAGTGAGTTAGATGTCCAAAATTCCAAAAGAGTTTAAAACCTCAAAACCAGATTTTGTCTACCAAGTGGCCATCTCCGGATCTAAGTCTAGATAAACTAGAAAGCACATCACATTCTAAACTATGAAGTAGCTTGAGTAGGGTGAGGTTCTAGTGTCTCAATTTGGTCCTGTCAAACCATTGTCTTTCCCTCATCATTACCATTCAACAAACTTTCATAACTTGTGCTTTTTCTGGCTCTTAGTGTTGAGCCCTCACATCCTACTGGTTACATGGGGTCAGGAGTGGGGCAAGTACATTTACTTATCATATCATTGTATTACCAAGTTTTCCAAAAAAATGAAGTAGCAAATATTGCTTGAGGAAACCAAAGTTCAAACATCACACTTTGTGTTCACATTATCATATATCAACATTATAAAATACAAAAATAAATCATTTTGTTATCATTTCACATCCATTGCATACATTTTGAAAAGCATAGAAAAATGGAAATTCTAAATGTCTAGAGTACACATGAGAAACAAACCAAAAGAGAGTCAACTCAGATACAATGGATTACCAGAACCAAAAATAAAAGTATGTATATATCATGGTGATTCAAGTTTGTATACAATGCCATCACGTCTAAGGTGTGGTCAAAATGCTTGCAATGAGCCCGAAATATACAAAAAAATCTTATAGTGCTAAGAAAAATGGCAATAAAGCAATAAATGGTCCAATGGCCTGTCAATCCTTGTGGGATCCCTCGGATGGTTCACGACCACATCCAGGGCTCTCCTCGTGGCTATGAACGACAATGAGAGTGAATCGAATGGCGTGAATGCACGTGGTTGCAAAAACTTGCTTTGTGGTCTCACTATGTGAACAACTCCACCTCATTAGATGCTCGGTGGCCTCATATCCAACCACCTGGGTACGAAGGGAGGTCACCACCTCCATTGTCTTCCAAATAAGAGTGAACATATTAGTGTGTCTTCCGGTAGCTAGTGGTCGACGTGAATCCTTAGGCTGCTTGGATCGGGTCTTCCCCAAGGGGATCAACAGGGTGTCCACACACACTCGTCAGATAATCTCTCACCACTCCTATGCAGTCATTACAAGAAAATAAGGAAGAAGAAATAGATAAGTTAGAAAAATGAAAGACACAAATCAAGAGAGAATACCAAAACTAATGCTTTCAAGTAACAAAGTTGAGAGAAGAGTATAAAACATACTCGAATCTCAGGGCATCTAGGTAGGGAAAATGACTCTCATTTCCAATGCTACAGGAAGTTGTGGGGCCTCCCCAAAGCCAAAGGCCAAACAATTTCGATCACGGAATCATCATCCCCCTCCCCATCTAGAGGAAATGGATCCTCTAAGACCAAGGTCTCTCTCTCTACACTAGCCTCCTCATGCACTACTCTCAAGCATCTCCTGAGTGTCATGCCACTCAAGATCACTCTCCTCCTCTACCATATGGGCTACCTTGCCGGTCTCTCGAATCACCCCTCATCCTCCTCCTCGAGTCTCATATCCTGTGTGCTCCTCGAATCGAGTCTACACTAATAGGCTCATCCTCCTCTCCACTTTGTGAGAAGGAGTGAATGAAATCTAGAGTAAAGGGGCTCGAGGGGCACCGAACCTCACTGTTGAGCACAAACCACACATCTAAATGTAATAGGAAAACCTGGAGTAACTCTTTGTTCGGCTAGGATCTCCTCTAGGGCCCTTCTAGGCCTTTTGAGTGGTCCTGTGGTAGGCGTCACTTGGAGGAAGTATGTCAAAGCATATGAGAGGCCAAGCTCTTTGAGGAACCCAATAAAATGGATGTATCTTGAGTCTCACCTCTCTGTCAACTAGATGACCTATGGAAGAGTAGGATACCATCGTGGTCACCTCCTATCCCCACAACCTTGCCATGTCTGGTAGGGAGTGGCAACCATGTTTTCCATAGTCAAAGAAGCCCTTTGGCGATGATGTGTCCTAATAAGCGACATATCTTTCCACCTCGCCACCGAATAACTTTTGGATCCAATACATGTACTCCCCTTCCATAGGGGTGATGTGCTCATATACCCAGCTCATAACAAGAGTGGGGTGGCTCAGTGACTACCTCGTAACGATCGACTACCCTGTATAAGTCATGGTAGGTAGTCCCTAGGATGTCTGCTCCCCAGGTGTACCTATGGCCATGTCCCTCAATCTGTAATAATAGGATCCCAACAATAGAGAAGGGTGTCCCCTTGTCCCCGATCAATCGTGAGGACAAGATACCCATAATGGCTCTCCGAATGATAGGAATAGGAGTAGTGGCAATGGACTCGGAATTTCATCCCCTTCTTCAAACCAGATGAGACAATGGCGTCTCCCATATACGTGGCCCACTATGTCATCATAGCCCTAGATCCTGCTGTCTCCAAAGTCAGTCTCCTCCCAAGAATTAGGAGCCCAAGGATGTGGTATACATCCTCCAGAGTAATGGTCCACTTTCCCTAACTCCTAAAAACGGAAATGTTCCGATCTCTGTGTCTAGTAGGAAAACAAGTCACACAATATGTGACTAGTAGGGGCAACATGGGGAATGCATGTAATCCTCCGGATGTTTGACCTCCGGAGGGTGTCCTCTTGATCACGAGTCAATGGTCCGAGAATCCTAGGAGCCAATCACACCCTCTCTCAAATCTAGTGGATGTACTTCTCCTTCTTCAAAGAATCACCAAAACATGGAAAAAAGAGCAAGTTAGTAACGTATACAAGAAGATAAGCTCACCAAAAACATGAAAAATCCAAAAAAATTCAAGTTAGTGAACATTTTGGTCATTTTATTCAAAATTGCTGCCCATTGCGGGATGGCGGTTCTAAGATCGCCGCTTGAGCGAGGTGGCGGTTATGAGCCGATTTTTCAAATGTGCCCTCAACCCTAAAAATGCCCAAAATGCAAAAATGACCATTTTTGACAAAATAAAAGAATTCCCTATGGGAACCTCCCCCTAGAGACTCATTTAAGACAATGTTTTTTGAAAATAATCCCCAGGGTGAATTTTTCAATGTTTTTACATTTTGGGTATGAAAGGAAAAAGTGAAAATAACCAACCTTAGACCGTGTTGGTCGATCTCCCACATGTGGAGGCATGATCACTATCTCACAACGATCGTTTCAGCTGTACTCTCATTAGAAGCGATCACCGTGGATTTGGATCTCCAAATTCACCAAGTCAGGAATACAAATGGGTTTGTTTTGATATATATATTGTTTTAATCTTGTTTTGAGTGTATGTGTTCACAGGGCTGGAGCATTGGCACAGGTATATCTCTATATCCCGCACAAATGGTAAGTTCTCTTTTCATTTTGATTTAGTGTTTATTTTTCGATATTTTGTCTATCTGCACTTGAGTCTTCTTTCTCTTGCAGGTAGTGGGAGTTTGGATGATGACATTTTGACACACGGGTGTGTTAGGTATAACTTCTAACTCCCCTTTTTGGGAACGCCATACTCAGACTCTATGTTTTACACATTTTCATGGATAAGACACTTCTCTGAGGGGGAAATATATACGCACCCAAAATTACACGTGCTACATTGTCAAAAATGGCTACAAAAGTCTCCAATGATGATTCAAGTCCTTTCAAGAAAGTGTTTGAGCTCTAAAACCATTTGCAGTGTATATTTGTTGCCTAGACATCTTTACTTAGTCTTCCCATGATATTTTCCAACTCCCCACTTCTTTATGTGCACATTTTGGCCTTTAGTGCGGGACCGCTACCACTTGAGGCGGAGGTCTGCCCGCTTTTCCAAATTCCATCATGTGTGTTTCTAACATGCGATGCTTCATTTAATTTCACTTTTAGCATGCATCCGTGAGCCACAAATTGTCTAAAAATAGCTTTGATTTCTTGGTTCTCATTCATCCTTCTATTTTTAAATAGATTTAATTAGTTCAGTAACTACTTCTTTCCTTGTGCATGAAGGCACATCCATTGATTCTTATATATTCCATGCTTGTATTCAAGCAAAAGGCTTGAGAATTTTAGTGTATCTTTCATTTATTGCTTCCAAAATTTTGCTAGGAATTGCATAGCCAAGCTCAAATCTCTTGTGTTATCTCTCTTCTATTTGCATTACATTTATACTACCTTGAGCTATCATTTCTCAAGTGCCATCCTCTTTGCTTATTGTTCTTACATGTCAATTTTCATCTATACAATTACATGCGTAATTGTTTATATTTAAGTCATGGGAATTATATCTAATATTTGATATAAAGTTGATCTAATGGTTGTAAATGAATGGATAAAGTTCCCTAAGTTTGTATAGGCTTATATAAGCTAGGAAACTAGGGTTAGAGGTTAGATTGAGAGAATTGTAAGAAGGAATTCTTGGTGAGAGCTTAGAGAATCTTGTGAGAGGAAAAGTACGTACATCATGTAAGGTGTGGAAGATTGTAGATCTTCAATTGTACAACCTTTGGAATAATATATTGGTTGTTTCTTGGTGGACATAGCCCACACTGGGTGAACCACATTATATCTTGTGTATTTTCTTCTATTGGTTATTTCTGTGTTTATTGCTTGTATGATTTAATCGATATATATATGTATAACCGGTTTGGTCTAACCCCAACAACTGGTATCAGAGATTTGTTTGAGGGTTGTGTGTGTTGATATATTTACTCACATGGATTTTTGATTGAGTGGGAGCACAACAATGAAAAAGGATAGTAAATACAAAGTAGAGAAATTTGAAGGTCGTAATTGTATCGGCTATGCGAGATGCGGGTGGAAGACTATCTATATAAGAGAGATCTATATTTATCGTTGGATGAGAAGGTAAGGCTTGCAAAGATGACTGATGAAGAATGGAATATTCTTGACAGAAAGGCTATGGGATCTATAAGATTAAGCTTGATAGCATCTGTGGCTTTGAATATAATAGAAGCATCAACCACGGTAGAATTAATGAAATCTTTAGCTAATTTATATGAAAAACCAAGTGCATCGAATAAATTTTATTTAATGAAGAAATTTTTTAATTCTAAAATGCAAGAAGGTGGATATGTGTCTAATCATTTGAATGATTTCCGTTCTATTGTAAATCAATTAAAATTGGTTAATATCCCTTTTGAGGATGAAGTGAAAGCATTGTTATTCTTGTGTTCTTTGCCAGATAGTTGGGATAATTTGGTAATGGTTGTTAGTAATACAACATCTGCTACTAATATTTTGAAGTTTGATGATGTGATTGGTATAATTCTAAATGAAGAAATACACAAGAAAAGTTTAGGAGAATCATCATTTGGGAATGATTTGAATGTAGAAATTAGAGGAAGGAAAAATGAGAGATCCAAGAGTAAAATTAATGATAAATCAAAGTCTAAGAGTGGAAAACCTAAATCAGAGGTAGAGGAATAACTTTGTTAGAATTGTGGAAAGTAAGGACATGCAAAGAATGATTGTTGGTTCAAAGAAAACAAAGATAATGTACTAGAGAAAGGTAAAGAGGAAAATTTAGCATAAGAGGTAATGGAATATGTTATTATTCTCTCCTTTGATAGTAAAAATGAATCATGGGTTTTAGATTCATGAGCTTCTTTCTATGCCACCCCTAATAAGGGTTATTTCAAAAATTATGTCTAGGATAATTTTGGGCATGTTTATCTAGGAGATGATGAACCATGTAATATTACTAGTAAATGTGAAGTTCATCTTAAATTTCAAAATATAAATACATGGATATTGAAAGATGTGATGCATGTGTCAAGATCGGGATTTTGAAAGTGGCAGGCCAAGCTAGAAGTTCCATAGTCGAGTGTTGACATGGGAGCCCGAGTCCATTGCCGAATCCTCGGTGAGATCTTTGGGTGAGTCACAACATGAAAAAGAGGTTAGCAAAAACATGCTCATGAATATAGGACGTGGGCGGAGTCATCGTGGAGATTGATAAGGAACACACCGAGTTGTTTTTCACAGGTATGAAGGAATTAAAATATGAGTTAACATCATGCAAGTGGGATTTGAGGTCGCTAAGACGGTTAAGCGTGGAAAGGAACAAATAGTAAAGAGTTTGGGAGACCGTGAAGTTGGCTCGTCGAGTTGAGATTAACGTGGCCAAGGAAAGTTGGGGAGCACAGACATGGTGAGCTTGCAAGAAGACTCATGGAGTCGATCTAGAAGGAACCGATTTCGGGAAGTAAAACGCAAGGTTCTCGTGAGTTCGATACAATGGCTCGGTCATAGGAGTAGGAACTCATGGCGGGAATAGGAGCTCAATGCAGATCAAGCTTGGCTTTGATGATGGAGCTCTTTGGTGGGATGGTGGTGCTCGATGATAAGCTTGAAAAAAATTATAACAGAGGACCAGCTTGGTTTTGGCAAGCGATATGGGTAAGCTCGATTGCTCAATACGGAAGCTCATTTGAGTTAGTGAGAATGATGTGTTCAATGAAAAAACAAAGAAGAATGGAACTCGGCCATTCAAATACGAGCTCGGTAATTAGACATGTGAGAGGAAAATTTGCTACGGCACTGTGTTCGAGCGACGAGGTTCGAGTGGACCGAGTTAGTGGGTCGCATACAAAACATAGTAGAGGAAGATCGACTTGTAAAGATCTCACTATCATTAAGGCTTGTGGACAACTCACAATTCAACAAAGGGTTAGATGATTTCAGAGCTCACTGTGGTAACTCGGTATTCTAGCGAGTTGGCATTGATGGGGCTTGATATGTCAGCATGTTTGACAAACCAATGCGGAATGGAGGAATATCGTAGGGCTGAACTAATTTGAGTCAAGAAACATGAGTTGGAGCGGAGCGGATCAATTGATGGAAGAGATTGGAAAAGAGATCATTTAAGGTTCAATGTGGAGAAATAAGACGGAGCTTAGTGCATAATCTCACTCGGCACATGAGCTTGGTAATAATAGAAAGAGCTCGGCGGAGAGCTCATTTTGGGATCTCGGCGGTGGAAGCATTTTGGACTCGTAGGGCTGATTTGCATAAGTTTGGAGGAACTCGAGATCAATCGATAAGATTTGAAGGAACCAAGCCATATGGGCCAAGTTACATTGGGTGAATTCGGGGTCAATGCATAAGGAAGATATCTCGGTCATGCTAGTGGAGAGCGATCGGGTAGAGTAGCTCGATACCTAACTGGTGAGTTGGCCCTTTAGAGCCAACCATTGAGTTGGGCTATTTTTGGCCTTTTGCTCATAATTTCCCCATCAAGTGCAAACAAATTTTTAGGTGCCCACCATAAAATAGTAATTAAATTAATATTAATAATAGTAATAATAATATTTATTATTATTATTAAAATATTCTTTTAATTAATTGAGAGGATTAGGTCAACAGGTAATTAATGGCACATGATGGAACCTTCTCAAGTGGTTCAACCAACTATAATAAATGAATCATCATGTGCCTTCAATTTAGGAAGGGAATTTATGACTTCTTCTCTCCTCTCTCACAACTTCTATAAATGTAAGTTGGAAGCTCATTCCAACAAGGTTGGATAAGTTAGACTTCTGAGACAAGTGTATAGTTTTCAAGAAACCTCCTTCTTCTGCAAGTTGTTCTTGTATGTTGAGGGAACTTTCAAGCCTCCTTTCAAGACTGTAATAACAACTATTGCCTCTTCTGAATGTATGATACATTGTGCATGTTGTTGAAGTAATAAAAGTGTGTGTTTTGTGACTAATCTTTGTCCTTTCATCCTTCTATACTTCTTTGTGCCTCTCTCATGCTTGCATGTACACTATGTAAGTTCAAGTTTCTATTGCAGTTCTTGGAGTTACACGTGCTTATCAAGTGGTGGAGTATTGCATGCGGTTGAGTTGTGGTGCGTGTTCACCCTTCTTCACTAGAAGACTGATATATCGTTGTCTTATTTGAGTTCAAAAAGGGAACACATGCTTCCTAGTCGTGGTATCTTGTACCCTCTCTTAGTTTGTAGTAGGTGAAGTTGACTTGTGGAGCACACACCCTCTTCAATTTAAACCTTCTTGAGTCTGGAAACACCCTTTATTTGGTCAACACCATCTCTAGTATAGTTTCATTTTTGCAAATCTCTTTCCCTAAAACCCATGAAAAATGTTAGCATAGGTCTAGATAACCATTTTATTACAGTAGGAGTAGAAAAACAATTAGTTTAGGAAGAGGAATCCAAACTTATCTGGAGGTTCACCTCGAGCCCAATTCCCACAACTTGATAGGTGATCCCATGTTTCCCCAATCACACCGAATGTCTTGTTCACATTCTAGCCATTTGGAGGGTGTAGTGATTTGGTGACAATAAAATCTTTAGATCCCTTCTCCTCTCTTATTCCTCTACAATAGTAACTCAATTTCTCATTGTAGTTATCCTCTCTTGAATGTAAAGTTACCATGCAAAAATGGTTGTTAAACATTAGGAGTTGCGAGAACTTTGATTTGGGTTAACGTAATGCATCTCTTGCCTTCCCTTATTAATGTAATAGACTTTGCATACTTCAAGAAATTATATGATGTTGATTATGGATATTTTATGCCCTTTAGCTTAGATTATTACGTTCCTTGTCTCTCTTTTCATTAATGACATGATTTGTGTGGGTTATTCTTATATGATTTCATTTATACGTGTTTAAATGATGGTGGATATGAGTTTAAATTGATGTAAGGTGATTTGTGGCTTATTTCTAACCTCTTGGATTTGTGTTTCTCCCATATTGTAATACTCAGGGGAAAATATCCCTTCTATTTTGGTGCAATCACTACCCCCTTTGTTTAATTCATGTTTTATCTTCCTCCTTTTCCCCTTGAAAATTAATAGATTAGTGTTAAGGTTAATGTTAACACTAGGTAGTTAACGAGGAGCCAACCTTCTATGGAGGTCTACCTAAGGAGCCAATGTTCCACACCTTAGGGAAATTCCCATTATTTATACTAAGACAACAATGTTTTCAAGAACTTGGTGAGATTTCACAGTGCACATTTTATGTGACAAGAAGTATTGGCATGCCCAATGGGACCAATTGTGTGAACACTTTGTTTGATCCTCATATTTATCAATAAAATGTTATATTGTAGACAATGTTTTTGTTCTTGATTGAGTCAATTACTATATTTTTTCACATAAGTATGCACACCCTTTTGATTTACAACTAATATTTGGTGTTTTCTCAACTCATATGGTTTGTGAACCTCATTCTTCAAGCATCTGGAAACTCCATGGGTTCAAATATTAAAAATTCCTTAAATGTTAGGAAAGTTCCTTCATCTTCCATTCATATATTAATGTTTCAACTCTTTCGTTTCTCTCGAAAAAGCTTACCCATACCCTTATTTTGACTCTAACCCTCTATGTTTGTTGCAATTAGATGAGATTCATAAATTATCCCTATAAACCCTAGCTATCTTTCTTGAAAATGGTGACATAACTCTTGTTGAGAATATCTAATATGTGGCCAACCATTGTGCCATCCAAAATATATGAGAGGATAATGTTTGTATTATACTACTTGTCTCTTCTTTTACGGGTAAAGATCAAGATTAGTATCTAATTTGGCTCCACAATCCATTTTTACATGGAATCAATTGGTATTTTTTTAGAGAAGTGGTGCGAGGAGAATGCATAAATCATATCTCTCATGGAACACCTAAACACCATAAAGAGGGCCTTAATGGAACATGTCTTGCACTTTAATCTCAAATTCACAAATAATTGGAATAAAATACCTCGGAATTCAAGCCCCAATTAGGTATGACATTCTTGTACTATTTCAGAATGCTTTGATTCCAATCTTGATGTCATGATTCAATCTCTAGGAGGTAGAAATATTCCTCGATATTTTGACGTAGCTATACAAGATGATAAAAATATTATTTAGGCAAGTAAAAGGAAATCCACTCACATCTCTCAAATCCTCATTCTCTTTATTTAATTATTGAACCTCATAATGTTTTACTTCAGATCCAAGAAAACCCTATGGTTCGTAATCCTCCATTTGTTTTTCTAGAGGCTCGTTTAACCCAAAAAAATCCACTATAATTTCTGAGAATTTCCTCCCACCTCCGGTTATGGCATTACCTAGCCCTCAAAGATTTTTCATGAAACATTTAGGAATTGTGGTCTTTCATAGGCTATCCCAATCCTCTACCTAGTATTTACCAAACCAAACTATAACATGGTATTAGTAGATTGTGGTATTAATCACTATCATGAGGAGGAGAATAAAGTGCAGAACCTACCACACTTCAAGAAGAATTTAATGACATTCCATGAAACTTTATTGGAGGATCAACATGAGCAGAGGATAGAATTAAGCAATAATTTCTCAAATTCATTGAGTTGTAGAGATAGAAACACATAGTGGAGATTGATATGAAGGATTCGGAGGATTAAATCAACAATTTTGAGCTCAAACTAACTCTTTCTAAAATTTTAATCAATGAACAAACTCTTTCCAACATATCATATCTAGTTCACAATAGTTTCACCAAAGGAAAGCGATGATATAATATTTGCATATATTTGTGTATCTCATACTCGGATGACGAGAGTGTTCAAAATGTGAAAATAGAGGCATCCATCATAGAAAGAAATCATGAAAAATCAGATGAAGATCAAATTGATCTTGAGAAGGAGATAAACGTGTTTCTCAACACTTGTGCGAGTTTAGATAAGGGCGAGGAAGATATTCGGTGTGAGCATGAGTTTTTTTAATGCAATGATGCCTATTATTGCACATGCTTATAGCTTCTTTGTGTTTATGAAGGATTATCTGACTCACTAGTGGCATCATTAGGCATTGTAACCTTCAAAAAAAGTTTGAAATTGCTAGGGAGTAGGGATGATGAGTTTAGCCTCATAAAATTCATGTTTGAGCCTGAGAAAGGGGATGCAAGCCAAGTGTTGGAATAGAGGTGTTTTTAAAATATAGAATAGAAGAAGACAAGCTAAAACAACTTGCAAACATTCCCCAAAAAGAAGAAAAATGAAGATTGTGGCTTGTTTGAGAGTTGGAGAAGTCCATTGGATTTGAAAGTTGGGTTTTAAATCAATACTTGGATATATTAAATCTTAAACAAAAGTTGTCACCTACCATGCTCATTTTGGAGTATGGTGAGGAACATCAAAGTTTCAAAATTCAACTTCAACACCTCCAAAACTAGAATAATGATCAAATAAAGGTGTTTTTAGCCAAGTTAGTTGATATTTTGAAATATAATGATCTATTGGGCATGTTTTCTTAATCCTCACCATCCTTAGTTATTATAAATATTTTTATTAGCCTACAATCATCAAAAAAGGAATTTATTTATCTTACGACTTGTGGATTAGTTTGACATGATTTTAATCATGGTTAGAGTAGGAGTAGTTTAATGTTATCTAGGAAGAATACGTTTATTGGCACACTTTACATGTTTCACATGAAACATGTATGATTTTGATTTTGTGCATAGTTTTTTATTGGAGGCACATAATGGGAAGTTGTTTGGAGATCTTTTAGAGTTTTGTGTAGATCTGAGATAGATTTCACATTGGGTTTGTGTGGAAGGATTTTCATGGAGAAATCAAATATTTTCATTGTTAAATCAGAAAAGGAAAGGTAAATATTCAAGATGATTGAATGTTCTCAAGGCCAATCTTAAAGTTATAGGATGACTCCAATCCCAATGGATACATAAGGAAATTGGTTATCACATCTAGTAAGAAGAAGCGGCCCCTACGAGTTACCAATAATGTTTCGAGAATAGTCACCGCAAGAACTAATAAGACACATCATTGGTCCATGTGGAGTAATCACGGATGTATCAGTCTCTTGGGATGTTTGAGACCCAACGGGGTAGAGATCAAGGATCTAACCCCATGAACTGACACCATAAATATGAGGATGTTTTGACATGTGGCCTCACCAAAGGTACATAGATGGATCAAAAATCACCAATTAGGTATGGACACTTGGAAAATTGGTAAAGTAGGTTAAAATTGATGGTCCCTAGCCTTCAAGCTAATGCAAAATCAGTCTTTTATAAAGGTTTTAAAGACTAATACATGTTGGAGGTGGTCTTAGGTAATGCCAATCATTTTGAGCCTAAAAATGTGGTAAAACACACTCTTTACCATTTTCATATATGGACTTTGGGACACACACACGGCTAGTATTATTCTCATATCTTTGGATCAAAATATCCATTTAACATGAGAGCAATATTATGATAAGAATATTTTAGAGAGCTACACTTAAAGAACAATTTTTGAGGATTTTGTGAGGAGACAAGATATTTTCATGAATAAAATTTAGTTTTTAGTTCTTAAAATTATGGTCAAACAAAATCCAAATCAGTTATAGATGATTCTAGAGGAATATTATTCCTTTTAAGGATGTTGAGCCATTATCACCTTGTGGTCCCACCCAAACACATGGGAGGAGATAGAATTGGTTACTAAGAATTGAGTTGTATTAGTGGTACAAAGGGAAATGATGGTTAAATTAGACAAAGGACAACTTAAACTTCAGTTTATCTACTTGATCTCAATAGAAAATGTCAATTTCCTAAATATCATCAAAACAAATATCCACATGATACTTGTAGATAAAGGTAACCCCATTAAGTATATCATCATAATACTAGTGGATTGCCTTCTAAGCTAATTTTGGGGTAGTTTGAAAAGATCAAGAAGGTCAATCATCTTCCATGGCATCTTGATTTGTTCCCCTCTCTTCTCTCTCTACTCGTTTCTCACTTTGTAATTATCCTCTCATAAATGTAAAATTATCATGTCCAAATGGTTTCTAAACATTATGAATTGTATACCTTCGATGCCTAGTGCCTTTCCCCATTAATGCAATAGATTGTGCACATTTCTAGAAAATAATATGATGTTGATTGTGGCTCTTCTCTTCCCTTGGATTCGATTGTTGTGTTTCTTTCCACTCTATTCATTAATGACATGATGTGTATGGGTTATGTTTGCATGATTTCATTTATCTATGTCTAAATGGTGTGGAATGAGAGTTTGATTTGATGCATGGTGTTGTCTTATTTCGACACTTACGGTTTTTTGTTTTCCCTCTAATTTTCCCACAAGGAGAGAGATCCCTTCTATTTTGGTGCAATCACTACCCCTTTTTACTTAATATTTTCCCTTTTCCCATTTCTCCTTACAAATTAGTAGATCAGTTTTTAGGGTTATGTTAGTAATAGGTAGTTAGTCGAAGAAACCCATTGAAATTCTTAGCCCTTATTCATATGGTATGGTCATATGAGGGCTTAAGGCTTGTGATTCTTACTAGTAGGTGCTTAACTCCAACCCCTTTCATTTTATTTATGTGGTGAAGGTAAGAGCATTTTATTTTGTTTTAGAGGCAACTGAAATAAATAGTAGAGAATAATATTGAAAAGCTTGTATATTTTCTATGCTATCTACTTGATTCGGATGGAAGTATGTAGCATAATTGGCTAGGCTATATGAGTAAGAAAGAAATGCAAATATTAAAGGCAAAGGGTAAGTTATCATATTTGAAAGATGTAGATATTGATTTCTGTGAGCATTGCATATTTGGAAAGAAAAATAAAGTGAGGTTTCTTAAAGTTGGGGCAATAAAGAAGGAGCAAAAATTGGAGCTTGTGCACTCAGATGTGTGGGGACTAGCCTAGGTAGCTTCTCATGGAGGATCCCAATACTATGTGACTTTTATTGATGATGCCAAAAGAAAGGTATGGGTTTATTGTATTAAACATAAATCTGATGTTTTTGAAACATTTAAAAGATGGAAATCCCTTGTAGAAAATCAAACTAATTTGAAGTTGAAGTGTCTTAAATATGATAATGGTGGTGAGTAATGCAATAAGGTTTTGTAATGATTATTGTTCGAGTGAATGGAATACATAGATAAAGAATGGTTCCTATAACTCCACAAGAGAATGGAGTGGCAAAAAGAATGAATTTCTTTTTTATGGGCGTGCTAGAAACATGAAGATACATCTTTGGATTACCCTTGCAGTTTTGGGTAGAAGTAGTAGATACATCGGTATATTTGATCAATCATGGCCCCTCAAGTGCAAACCTTTGCATGGTGGAATACTAGAAGAAGCATGGAATGGAAAAGAGGCGAGATCTTTCTTTTCTTAGAGTATTCAGTATAGAATCTTTTCTACATGTTGTTAAAGAAAATAGGAAGAAGTTGGATGCTAAATCCAAGAGATGCGATTTCATTGGTTATGGTGATTTTAGATTTTGGTTTTAGGATTTAGAAGATGCTAAGATTATTAGGAGTCGTAATATTGATTGGAATGAAAAGAGAATGTACAGGATCATATTTTTGTACCCAAGAATGAACCAAGTGAAGAGTTTCTTTGAGAAAAGTGCATTCTCATATTTAAAAGAAAAATCCAGGACATCAACATCGGTTAGGGTGACCGGTGTCGATTAGAGTTGGACTGGGCATCGTTAGGTGAACCGACGTTGGCTATAGAGCCTTTAGAAATTGGTTACAAGTGACTAGCGTTGGTCACTTATCATATCTAGACACAAATGTCCAAGAGGTCTAGAATGAGCCTCAAGCACTGAAATTTCTATAAGAATGTCTCAAAAGTAAGTAAACCCCGGAAAGATTTATTCCTTCATTATTTTATCTTTTATTGATTGAGAGTGGTGAAAGCGAGAAAATTTTGAAGAAGCAATGCAAGGATACCCGTTGAGTGGGAACATGGCATAGATGAGGAGATGGATTCTTTGAAATAGGTCTAGACATGGGTCAAGTTTCGAGTAGGTAAGAGGACATTACAGAACAAGTGGGTTTACAGGATCAAGGAGGAAGAGGGTGGACATAAAAGATACAAAGCAAGGCTTGTGGTAAAAGGGTTTGCAAAAAAATCAGGTATTGATTTTGGTGAGATATTTTTTTCTATTGTTAAAATGACTTCCATCCATACGATTTATGAGTTTAGTTGTAGTAGAATATTTTCATTTAGAAAAACTTGATGTTAAGATGAATTTCCTTCATGCTTTGATATGGAGGAGGAGATCTATATTAATTAGCCATTTAGTTATGAAGTCAAGGGTAAGGAGAAACATGTGTGCGGGTTGAAAAAGAGCTTGTATGGGCTAACACAAGATCTAAGGAAATGGTATATGAGGTTTTAAAATTTTATGCATGATTATGGTTATATGAGATATGGATATGATCATTGTGTTTATTTCAAGAAGCTTGGAAATGGGAGCTATATTATTTTTTACTGTATGTGGATGATATACTTGTTACGAGGATCTAGTATGCGAGAACATTCGTGAGCTTAAAGAAAAATTAGCTCACACATTTTCAATGAAGGATTTGGGAGATGTAAATAAAATCCTTGGCATGTAAATTCTTAGGGACATGAAGAACAAAAAAATTGTATTTGTCTAAGGAGGATTATATCAATAAGGTGTTGAAAATATTTAAAATTCGGGATGTAAAACACTTGTAGATACACCTATGGCTGGAAACTTTAAATTGAGAAAAGATCAATGTCCTACATCACATGAGGAGGTTGAGTACATGGAACAAGTTCCATATACTTCAGCATTGGAATTCTAATGTATGCTATGGTTTGTACCAAACGGACATTACGAGTAGTGGGAGTTGTGAGCGAGATATATAGCCAATCTAGGTAAAGATAATTGGAAAGCAATCTATTGGATTCTTAGGTATTTTAGAGGGACATCTAACATACAATTATGTTATGGAGGGTCGATACTACTTTATAGGCCTATGTTGATTCGAGATATGGTTGGAGATTTAGATGGTAGGAGAAGTACCATTGGATATGTATTCACAGTAGGTGGGATGATAGTTAGCTAGATTTCAAGATTACAGAAGGTTGTGGCCTTGTCTACTATAGAGGCCAAGTATGTTGCAACTACAAAGGCTAACAAAGAGATGATATGGATGAGAAAGTTCATGGAAGAGTTGGGAAAGGAGCAAGAGGATTGCAGATTGTACAGTGATAGTCAAAGTGCAATTCATTTGGAAAATAACTCAATGTTTCATTCAAGAACGAAACACATTCAGTTGAGATATCACTTCATACGATAAGTGTTGGAGGATGGGAAGTTGAAATTAGAGAAAATTCATACGAATGAGAACCCTGCGGATATGCTAACGAAGCCATTGGCAAAGGAGAAGTTGGAGCTACACTCCACTTCTATTGGTCTTCGAGTTTGAGACTTGAAGAGGAAGAAACAAAGCTAAGAGAGGAACCAAGGATGGAGCTATGCAAGATATTGTAGTAATTTATCTCCAAGTGGGAGATTGTTGAGATTGTGGAGCTGAATTGCTTCACACAGAGCTTATTTACTGAATTACATGTTTAAATAGTAAGCGGCATTGGTTGGTGACCGGGTGTCAATCACCTAGCATACTAACTGACATTAGTTGGGAAAAATTGACATCGGTTAGGGAAATCAACATCGGTTACTTGTGCATGATTTTTTATATTTAAGTCACAATAATTAGATCTAACATTTGTTATAAAGTTGATCTAATGGTTGTAAATGAATGGATAAAGTGTCCTAAGTTTGTATAGGTTTATATAATCTAGGAAATTAGGGTTAGATGTTAGATTGAGAGAATTGTAAGAGGGAATTCTTGGTGAGAACTTAGAGAAGCTTGTGAGAGGAAAAATATTATACATCGTGTGTGGAAGATTGCATATATTCAATTGTACAACCTATGGAATAATATATTGGTTATTTCTTAGTGGACGTAGCCCACATTGGGTGAACCACATTATATCTTTTGTATTTTCTTTTTATTGCACTGTATGCTTTAATATGATATATATCTATACAACCGGTTTGGTCTAACCCCAACATGATGAATCCATATCTCTTATGGTGCCTTTTCCTTCAAGATATTTGTCGTTTCTTGGTTCAAAAGATATATAACACTCTTGATAAACCCGACCAAAATCTATTCTCAACTTCGTAGTGGATAGCATGTAACGTGCCATCTTCATGACAATTCGATTGAGATATTATGTAATTCCATTCTGTTGAGGAGTATAGGGGGCGGTCAGTGCTATCGATGTCATGCTCCTTCAAGAATGCCAAGAATTTATTTGATGTGAATTCCCCCTCAACTCGAGTGGAGGAAAAGAAGGGGCTCCACTGGTCTTCTTAACAACTCTTTTATAGAAGATTTAGAAATTTGCAAATGCTTCATTCTTATTTTAGAGAAAGAACACCTAAGTCTTATGCGAATAGTAATCGGTGAACAAATGGAAGTATTGAAACCCCTTAAATGAGGTAGGTAATGGTCCACACAGAGATTGGTATGCATGACCTCGAGATGGTTCGTGGTATTGAATGTTATCTAGTTGAATAGATCTGATGTTGTTTGCCCATCATAAATCAAGGACAAAGAGGTAATAAGCGAGAGAGAGGAGGAAGTCCTCGTACCATCTACTTTGAATTGAGCTAATAGAGGGAGCCGGTGAAAGATGTCCATATCAATAATTCCATAGTACGAGTGGATTACATCATTGAGGAAGATAGTGCAAGCTTGTAGAGGATTAAACTTCATCTAATGCAAATAAACTATCCTTAAAAAATCTCTAACAAGTATCATACCTTCTTTAGATATCAGACATGATTTGATGTCATTCTGAACTAGGAACTCCACCTTGAGATTGTGATTCAACAACTGAGAGATAGATAAGATATTTGTGGTCAAGCTAGGGACATAGAGCACCTTTGTGAGAGTACATCTTCTTATCCGAGAGTAATGGTGTCATTGCTTATTCATACAACTACATAATCCTTGTTATCTAAAATATGAACATGATCTCTAGTGGGTTGATTAGTCAATGAATCAAACATATTTCTATCACCTATTATGTTCTTTTTGGCACCTGAATCTATCAACCAAACATTCTCGATGGCTGTGATGTTTGGGATACAAGAACTAAATCATCTTCATGTGTCACTATAATGTGATGATTCTAGGACATATTCATTTGAGTCATCATCTGGTTGGGATGCGACATGTCATTTCTTCTTCTTTATGTGAATACACCACTTGGATTTCTTGTGAATCACTTTGTGATTAGATGTGCTCTCTTCTCCAAAATTTTGTTGTGTGTAACCATTGTACTAACATTTTGCAGTGTCATGCATATTCGTGGTGTAGATGTGACACCATCGATTCACCTTTTGAGAATTTTTCTTCTATTGTTTCTTTTATGGCTGCTTCTCTCTTTTTTCATTTACGAGGATTCTAACTCTTCTTCTTCCTCAATAACAACAGTTTGTCCTCAAATTATTCTTGCAGTGTCTAAATGGATTCTTATAGCTGTAAAAAATTTACCACTTTAGTAAATCTCGCCTCCTTTTGTGTGATGGTCAATGTAGTGATGAATGTCTTGAACTGGGAAGGAAGATATCATAGTGTGAGAGGGATAAGAAACTTATCCTCAACCAATTCTCACGAGTGTGCTAAGATCTCCTCATAAATACTGCCACATGATGCAAAAAATTATTCCACTTTATCACCTTCTTTAATACTCATGGTATGAAGATTTGATTGGAGATGAATAATTTTGGTCAAATTATTTGCTTTGTAGATGATGGAGAGAGTATCCTAGGCCTTCTTTTATGTTGTCGCATTCCATATGTGTGGTTACACCTCATTAGATATGCTCAGAGTGATCAACATCAAGGATTTTGCATCGACCTTGTCATACTTTGTTTTCTCATCTACGTTGGTGGGACGAGCGAGTGTGCTAGTTATGATCTCCCAGAGATCTTAAAAAAAGATCCTGGTTCTCATATTTGTCTTCCATGTAGCATAATTTGGATCTTTCAAGAGTTTGAGCATCGATGGCAATTTTTATCGAGAGATGGCATGATGTAAAAAAATAATATTTTATTATTATTATGTTCAAAGGTACAATGCCTTACTGATGAATAAGAGAACGAAGGTGGGCTTGATATGCTCGTGTAGTGAGGCACTGAGACACTTGTTTGGGAATTATATCTCACGTTCATCATCTTCCTCGTAGCATTTCTCAAGCTCCACATGAACCTATTATCACCAAATTAAAACAACCTTAGAATTTCACAAGTGTGTGTTCTTGAGCTCACGGTGTATTTTGGGTAACATGGGTTTTATCTCCAAGTTGTGGGACTTGCTACTTGAGATAGACCTCTAGAGAAAGCTGGTTCTTGCTCCTAAACTACCTACCACAATCTACTCTAATGCAAACAAAAATATCTTATCCTAATATGATTTTCCAGGAGCAGTGAGAGAGAGTGCATGAAAAAAATCCTATACTAAAGTGGTGATACACCTAGAAAAGGAGGGAATGAGAATAACTTTCCAATGTGTGAAAAATGGAAGCAAAGTACATACTAGAGAGGGTGATAACAATTCTCCACAATCTAGCAAATACATTCACAACAATATTTCATACACACATAATGATAATGAATCCCTGCAAGAGCATAAAATAGACACAATATATTTGTAATGAGGTTGAAGAGGCAAGAAGAATGCAAACAAACACAACAAGGAAGATACATCCACAACTTGCATCTATTGCTTCATGATATGCATAGTTCAATCTATTACAAACAAAGGTCGACTCACCATGCAAGGAGTCCACTACAAGGGCTTGTAGCACATTGGCTTCAAAAAACCAAAATGATAGATTTTTGCTACTTAAAAAAAACTACCCCCTTTATAATGAGCCCAACACTCTAATTTATAGAGTTTGGAAGAGAGAGGATTGAAATCCCGAAATATGCCTTTTAACCACTTGCAAGAGGTAATAAATGAAGTGAAATGATGGTATTTTGCTTGCAAAAGGCTCCCATTCCACCTCATGACTTGCAACGGTGAAAAATGTCTTCCCATGCTTCATTAAATGCATCTCTAACCACTAATAAAATCATTGTTCAAAACCTGGAAAATTTTCCTTAAAATCATCATCAAAACTTCATAAATTTCTACATTTCTTGATTTTTGTGCATCATGCTCAAAGTCACGATTCCAACAAGACCAATTTTGTGAAAATCCGTTGAGAATTGCAAAATTTATGGTCTTTTGAGTGTGAGCAACTATTTTGAGTTTGTCAGGATTTCTTGCATTTTACGGGACTGGGAATTTAATTTCTTGGAGCTGGAGATGTTTCTTTATTTTCACATATCTTGAGTCAAAAGTTTTCTGTTTGAAGTTTTGGGGGTTAGGCGTTCCACTTTCCCTTTGTATTGAGGTTTTGGGAAACTCGTGTCCCGTGGTACTTGGACCATGTGATCCTTCTTTCTCCACATTACCCATTCGAGCTTTTCTATCCTTGTGCATCTTGCCGTTGATAGGGCTAGGTGGGCCGTTGACTCTGACATATCTGCATTTTTTTGAAAGTCTTTATGATTTTGATGATTTTAGGTCTGTGTGTCCCGGTTGTCCCGGACATATTTTTTTTCGGCATCTCCTTTGGAATTTCCAGGCTGCGACCAAATTGGCCATTTGTTAAGGAATTTCAGGTATTTTTGTCCTAGATGTCTCGTAGACCGCGTAGGAAAAAATCTCCCACTTTTCCACATTTCTTTGGTGTGGCTATTTTAGATTTTTGAGGTCCACGCATACCTTGATCCCACTGTCCCATAGATCACGCGGGACATTTTTATCCACTTTTACGCATTTTTATTGAGATCCTTTGTGGATTGGTGACTTGACAATGCGGGCCACTGGTGGCCAAGGCCGAACCTATGTGGCTTGGGACATTGGAAGCCAAATTAGTTGCAAAAACACTTGTCTCCTTTGCCATTCGGACACGAACTAAGTACGATGAACCCCAATACAATACGCATTGGTTCCTTCCAGCCTCCTAGACACTGATTTGCACTAAAATAGGCCCTTGACTTCATTTTTACATTTTTGCAAATTTTTACTAACTCCTTGGATTTTTCTTTGGATAGGAAATTAGAGAAAAGCCAAGAGGATCCTCAAAACCACGATTTTGGGTATGGAATCATTTCGCTTGCTCAAGCCTAAAGAAATTATGTAAGTTATCAAAATTACCTTGGGGGTGAATTTTTGGATAACATTACCTTCTTGGCTTGACACCGCACGACCACTCCAGTAGTCCCTTATGTACTAGCTCCTCAAATTGTAGATTTACATGTTCTTTATGGAGGCGTTAAGTAATGTAAAATAAAATATGGTGCTTTCATAAGCTTGTTCTTGGCCTCTTAATGACGATTCATTTCTCGGATTGATCATAGCACTTTTTCAACATCTGGAATGCATGACATGTGCTCTCGAGGTCAATTTTTCTCCTCCAAATTTTGTAATAACAATCTTCTACACCCGGACACACATTGAAGGTTTGTGTAGTCTCCATGCCAACAAAGGCGCTTTTAATCAAAATATAGGTCTGCAAAATTTTTACTTTTACACATTTCTAGACATTATATTCTCTTTACAGTGCCACGTCAATCTTCAGGATTTTATTTTCCTTTATCGCCACGTCAAGAGGAATCCAAGCAGATCACTCCAGCCAAAAATTCCAATCCTTTTACACATTCCACCCTAAGTTCAAAGACAATAAAGACAAAAAAATGCCACGCCAAGGATAGAGGAGCTCTTACACATCCTAAGATCTTGTGCTCCTCAAAAATGCCTTCTCCAAGTTTCCACGCAGGGAGGGGAGTGCTCTAATACCAATGATATGGCAAAGGAAGAGAATAATTTTTTTGTTTTATTGATATCTCGAAAGTAAAAGTACAAGATAAAATATACAATAGTAAAGTGGTCATGGAATCGAAAAATAGTTGCAAGAAGGAAAACCGACCTAGCACGAGGGCATAATCGAACACGGTCGAGTCTAGAAAACAAAACAAAATGATGTATTAACATTTATGCTAACAAAATAAAGCACGAGGAAGGTTTAAAGGAGAAGGACCAAGGCACGAGAATGCGAATAGTTTGTGATTGGCCGAGGTGGACCAATCACAAGCCACTCAAGCTCCTTAGGGAATCAAGATCTAGGTGGCTAAGTATAGAGCATGGTAAAAACCCAAGAGAATGAGATACCATGACTAGTCCATGTGGACCAATCATGACAATCCATGATTGGTCAATGTGAACCGATACAATAATCCCCGATCGGGGAGTTTCTAGATTCGAGACATTAATCCAACAAGGGTTTGCAATCAAGGTGATTCAAGACCTCAAGAACATGTGGTGGCCTAAAATCTCATAGGCTACCCTTATCAACCCCAAGGATACTTGGAAACCTCGAGATCTTGAATGACACATCATTGGTCCATGTGGACCAATCGCCAGTCACTCAAGCTCTCAAAAAGTATGATACATATCAAGGTGCGCAAAGTGAGCCCATGAGCTTGAGACCACGAATCTAGTGAGATTGTGACATGTGGCCTCACCGAAGGTAGGAAAATTGATCTGTAAACCTCTAGCTTTTGAAATTTACGAGACCACAAAAATTATTGTTCTACTTCCAATTCTTTGAAAATGACAATTCTCAAATGCTAGTGAATGAAATATGAACTTAGAACTATTTTGTAGTAAAGGAAAGATGATAATTTAGCATACACAAAGTATTTTTATCCTAGAAACCCCAATTTTGTTGGAAAAACCAGTCGGGAAGGGAAATTTCTCTTTCTTCCCACTTATATATTGGCCAAATTAAAAAGAAATACAAATTACAATAAGATGAAGGAAGATAAACAATGTCAACACCTCCCTTCTGTACTTGTTTGCTTTGTTTTCACACCTTGCTTCTACAAAACAATTCTAGCTTTAATGGTTTCTTCTCACTTCTCTTCATTCAAACATCAATGATCATAAACCAGTTGATCTCCTTGTATTTATAGTTACTTCCCATGTCCTCCCATGCACTAGAGAATATGAAGGGTTGTATAGGGAAGAGACACTGATCCGGATGTTCCAAATCCGTGACTATTCATGGATTATTTATTTTTGTCCGTTAGTGATAGGACTGCCGGTGTCTCTAGATCGGTGGCTACGCAATCTCTGCGCAGTGGTTATGTAACCTTTGTTTGTGCAGAGGGGTGGTTACGTAACCATCGGGCGGTTACACAATGGCTACTCTACATAGAGTGGCGGTTACAGTAACTTAACGGTTTGTTCCTCTTCCGCCTAATTTTTTTTTGTTTGGTTTTCTTAAGAAGTGGTGCTCTTCTAGATCCATATGGAACAAAAATGGATCAAAGATGACCAATAAGGGATATAAACGTGGCCAATTGGTAGAGGAGGTTAAAATTGATGGCCATGTGGTTGACATATGTAAACGTTTGTAAAATTTGATTGATCATATCTTTTTCTTGTGTTGACCAAAATAAGCAAAAGCGATCTCCTTGGAATGATTTTAAAGACAAAAGTACATTAGATGTGGTTTAAGGTCACAATCAAGTGTTTTTGAGCCTAAAAAAATGGTAAAAGAAACTTGCTTATTGTTTTTAGATATGGGCTTTGGGAATTGACATAGGAATGGTTTTTAATCATATATTTTGGTCCAAAGCTCCATTTGAGATTAGACTACTCTCATTTCAAGCGTAATTGATAGATCTATAGTAATAGTATAATTTCAAAGGATTAGGTGAGGATATGAGGGGTATTTTCATGACTAAATTTTACGTTTTTAGTTTCTAAAAACACGATAAAAGGAAACTCCAAATTTTCAAGAAGGAGATTTAGTTCTCAAATGGGATGAATATCGAGCCAAACTAGGGAAGCACACCAAGTTTGACACTCTCTGGAGTGATCCTTACATGATTACAAGTTGCAAAGAGATAAATTTATTTTGTCTATCCAGGATCAACAGATAAGAAATGCCCATTCATGTCAATGGGAAACATCTCAAAGCTTGCTTTTGAGTGTGTTCCACCCCTGTATAGTTTAGTTAGGTGTTTTCCTCCAAGTGCTTATGCACATTGTTATGTGTTGTTGTTCTTTTTCTTTCCTTGTTTTTGTGTTTTGTGTTGTTCTTGCACATTGTATAATCCTTGGAAGTTTCTCAAGGGAAGGAAGGTTCAAAGTTTCCATAAGAGTTTCATAATGTTTCTTTGTCAAAATTCCGCAGTATGCCATAGATGCCAAGTATTCATCAGATCCAATATACTTCATGCTTAGCATTCCAAGGAGGTCGAATATCAACAATGCTCAAGAAGACTTTGGGATGTGTTAGATCATCTTCAATTCACTTTCAGGATTCCAACATTGACTTCATGCCCAATGGATGACTTAAGGCTACTAGAATAATGCTTAATAGGCATTCATCCCGAGAGGTCATGAGAATGTTATCCAATTTTGCACACATGGAAAAATTGGATAATGGGGTCCTATTAAACTCTAGGTCTCTACTCAAGGACTTAGGGGCTTATATGCAAGTTTTTGTGTTTTGAGAACATTTATGATGTTCCAGGAGGATTTAGGAACATATTGAACTATTTCACCTTTCCTAGGTTTTCAAAGCTCAGGGTTTACTTAGAGCAAGGAAATTGACATTTGAGAGGCTCACTCTCAAATGAATCATGTATAAATGATCAAAATACGTAAATCTCACTCTCAAATGACTCATGCAAAATGATCAAAATCCCTAAATCAAGTTTAAAAGGGTCTTGTTGTACTTATATTACCCTCTAGTTTCAAGAAAGATCCTAAGAAAGGAATTTATCGGAGTAAAATAACATTCCAAGAGGATCCACATTAGAGGGCTAAGTTAAGGGATAACTCGTCGAATAGATTATTGAGCTACCTAATCATCTAAGCTTGATGCAAAAAGATGATTCCCAAGTTAGAAGGTCCCAGCAGCCCTACGAATGAATTCTTTCATGATTTTTGAAATGGCTCAGTAGTGGAGCCCGAGATTACAAATTCAAGATGACATTGACCCAAAAATTATTATAAAGGATCGAGCTCATAGGATCTCGATGAAGACCGAGAGTCATGGGATCGAGCTCAAGAAAGCTTGGGATTTCATGAATGTCAATAGGGAGTTCGACATGTTTCTCGAGTGAAGCCCGAGTTCATGAGTAAACAGATAGAATTGAACTCAGACAAAGGGACTGAGTTGATTGGAGGATCTCACCAAGAAAACATAAGAACTCAGACGTAGTATGGAGGAGTTTAAAGGGCTCCACTCGGTCGGTCAAGTTAAGGTCCAAGTCACTTGGAGGGAGGAAGGAGCTCAAAGGCATGGAGAAGATGAGCCATTGGTGACTCAATGGGTCTAATGGAGATGTGAAGCTCGAGTGAGCATTGATGCTAAGAATGGTGAGTCAATAAGAGCTCATCGAAGTTATTCTGAAGCACCTCGGAAAAATCACGCAAAGGAGATCACACATAGAAGGAAGAGGAAGTTTGGGTCATCATGGATGAGTTGATGAATAAATGAGTCGGTTTGGGAAACACCTACTAAGGCAAGGCTAGCAAGATCATGTGGTGATCTCGGTTTGGGATGACTTCTATGGAGCCAAGGAAATTCAGACATGAGCCAAGACATCAAGAGTGACATAGGATGAATGGAGCTTGTTGCATGGTGATGACAAACTAAGATATGTGATGAAGCCCTATCAATGGGAGTCATCGAGCATGATGGATAGCTCAAATTTATAACTCAACATCACGAGACATGTAAGGAGAATTTATTCGGGCTCGTTTGTGGAGGCATGCCACCGTGGGAAGAGTAGAAGTCAGCGAGGATAAGTGTCGAGAAAAATAATGTGAGATTGTGACAATGGGCTAGGCGATTTGCTCGTAGAGGATCCGTATTCAAGAACCAAGAGCTCACTCGATTCCCCAACACCTTGAGTCAAGCTCATTAGGTAGGACATAGCTCACCTTTGTGATGAAGTTACGTGGTCAATAATAACACAACATAGTGGAATTCACGGTATGAAGGCTCACTTGACATGAAATCAACAAAGGAAATTTTGAGCCAAAACTAGCTCACGCAGAGTGAGGAGTTATCTATTTTGGACTCAAGTAAATGCATGAGTTGATCGGTAAGGAGTGGTTCAATGGATAACTTGAGGCAACTCAGTTTGTGTGAATGCATTGAAGATGGTTGCTACACAAAGTGAGCTCACTCGAAGTTGGCATGCAAAAATCTATCGAGGAACTCGGTGAGTTTAGCTCGCCGCTCAAGATAAAATGCGTTGTGAAGCCTAGGAGCTCTCGAGAAGATTTTTGTCTCTACCTAGGTCGAATTGGCCAAATGATGTCCCATTCTGTAGTTTAGTCTTCAATGTGGGATATTCATGTGAGTGTTTTCATGCGGGAAGTTTGACAATGAGCCACATTGGGAGATACATGAGGCAAGCATTTCTAGGGAAATGTTGAAATGGCAAGCCAACATAGGAATTCCGTGCATGGGAAATTCGGGTGAGCATTTTGAGATCGGGATTTTGAAAGTGGCAGGAAAAGGTAGAAGTTCTACGGTCTGAGCATTGACGGGGGAGCTCGAGTTTGTTTCGAATCCTCTGCAGCAAGATGTTGGGTGAGTCACAACATGATCGAGTGGTTAGTAGAAATGTGCTTGTGAATATAGGAGGTGAAATCGATTCATCATGGAGATTGATAAGGAAACGCATGAAGTTGTTTGTCACTTTGGGCTCGAAGGAATTAAAATATGAGTTAACGTCATGAAAGTGGGATTCTAGGTTGTTAAGACTCATAATTAAGCATGGAAAGGCACAAATAGTATAGAGTTCGGGAGACTCATGAAGTTGGCTCATTTTAGTTGAGATCAAAGTGGCCAAGACAAGTTGGGGAGAATAGACACAATGAGCTTGTAGGCGGACTCGTGGAGTTGAGCCGAGAAGGAACCGATTTCAGGAAGTAAAATGAACGTTCTCATGAGTTCAATACAATGGATCGGTCATAGGATTAGGAGCTTATGAAAGAATATGAGCTCAATGTGGATCAAGCTCAGCTTCAATGATGGAGCTCTTAGGTGGGATGGTGATGCTCGGTGATAAGCTTGGCACAATTTCTAATAGAGGACCAGCTCAACTTGGCATTGATATGGGTAAGCTCGGTCGGTAGGGGAGCTTGTCAAGTCATTGAGAATGACATGTTCAATGAAAGAAAAGAATGGATCTTATCCATTCAAATACAAGCTCGGTGACTCGAGACATGTGAGAGAACGAGTCAAATTGACCGAGTTTGAGCTGGCCGCATTTGTGGGTCGGCATGCAAAACATAGTAGGGGAAGATCGACTCGTAAATGAGTTTGCTGCCATTGAGGGCCTTTGTGGATAGCTCACAATCACGACCGAGGGTAAGATTATTTGAGCTCACGGTATAACTCGGTATCTTAGAAGGTTAGAGTTGAGGGGGCTCGACATGTGGGCATGTTTGTGAGCCAAGAGAATGGAGGAAGCTCATAGGGCCGAGCTAATCTAAGTCAAGGAAACAAGAGTTGGAGCAGAGCGGATCAATCAATGGAAGAGATTGATGAAGAGCTCATTTAGGTTCAATGTGGAAGAAGATGGAGCTTATCACATAATCTCACTCGACATAGATCTTGGTAAGAATAGAAAAATCTTGGTGGAGAGCTCATTTTGGGAGCTCAGCGGTGGAAGCATTTTAGCCTCATAGAGGCCAAGTTGCATGAGTTTGGAAGAACTTGAGATCAATCGACAAGCTTTGAAGGAGCCAAGCCATGTGGGCCAAGTTACATTGGGAAAATTCATGGGTCAATTCACGAGGAAGATAACTTAGCCATGGTGGAGGAGAGCGAGTTGGTTAGAGTAGCTTGATACCCAACTCGGTGAGTTGGCCCTTGAGCCAACCACCGAGTTGGGATACTTTTGGCCTTTTCCTCATAATTTCCCCTTTAGTGCAAACCAAATTTCAGGGGGCCACTATAAACTAGTAATTAAATTAATATTTTTATTAATAATATTTATTATTATTATAAAAATATTTTATTAAAATATTCTTTTAATTAATTGAGAGGATTAGGCCAATAGGTGATTAATGGCACATGATGGAACCTTCTCAAGTGATTTAACAAAGCGTAATAAATGAATCATCACGTGCCTTCAATTTAGGAAGGAATTTATGAATTCTTCTATCCTCTTTCACAACTTCTATAAATGTAAGTTAGAAGCTTATTCCAACAAGGTTGGACAAGTTAGACTTCTGAGACAAGTGTATAATTTTCAAGAAACCTCCTTCTTCTGTAAGTTGTCCTTGTATGTTGAGGGAAATTTCAAGCCTCCTTTCAAGGCTCTAATGAAAATATTTCCTCTTTTGAATGTATGATGCATTGTGCATGTTGTTGAAGTAATAAAAGTGTATGTTTTGTGAATAATATTGGTCATTTCATCCTTCTATACTTCTTTGTGTCTTTCTCATGCTTACAGGTACATTGTGCAAGTTCAAGTTTCTATTACAGGTTCTTGGAGTTCTGTGTTTATCAAGTGGTGGAGTATTGCATGTAGTTGAGTTATGGTACTTGTTCACCCTTCTCAAGTTCATCCTTCTTCACTAGAAGATTGATATATTGTTGTTTGGTTTGAGTTTAACAAAGGGAACACATGCTTCCTATGCTGTGGTATTTTATACACCTTTGTCTAAGTTGCAGTAGGTGAAGTTGACTTGTGGTGCACACACCCTCTTCAAATCAACCCTTCTTGACTTGTGGTGCACTCAAGAGACAACAATTTCAATATAATTGTCCATACCAACCACAAAATCAGTAGTATTAGGCTAACCATCCTCCTTTTCAAGGGAACAATCAGCCACAAAATCAAGCTACAAATCAAGCTACAAATGTCAGGCCTTTGAACTTTTAGAACCCTCTTACTACTAGCTCATCTAGAGCCATAATACCTATCTAGAATAATCTAGTTCAAGAATACGAATGGTGCTATCCTTGTTCGATCCCCATAATCAAAATATATTCCCCAATGGAGTTCTTAGCCGAGGATCTTATGGTTCGAGTGTGTCCTCCCCTACAGAGACAACAAAAATTCACCTATGTAGGAAACAATAGATCAACTACAGCACTGAAGAAACCAATTTGCTAAATTGGCAAGGATAATATTTTGCGGGTTGAATATCAATGGAATTAAACTTACCATCCATGCATACCGAGTTTTTCGTTCACCCAAGGCATATCAGTCATTGATCTCCCTCCTCTCTTTGCCATCTACCTATCACGAGATTTCACTACCAAGATGGGTGGTTATCCTGCCGAGTTGATTGGTCACATATGATTATCGGGAATTGATACAGAACCAAATTAACTATAAGGGTGGAACAAATATTCCTTAATCATGTAGAACCCTACACTGCTAGTCATATAAATGGGAATTATACCATCGGTGATCCAGAAGAAGAAAATGTTGATCATGAACTAACCACTCTTGTTGAAGAATTCCTTAATACTGTGATGGATGAAGTAGCTAGAGATCATCAGTATGATCCCTATGCTGATGTGTTGGAAGAGGAAGAATATGGTTTTCTGCTGTTGGAAGAGATGAGATTGGGTACATACTGCATTCATGAAGAAGATACAATCATACCACAACTTGTCAAAACACCAAGAAATTCTGAAGGACTATGGCAATTTTTCTTTAATGGATCGAGAAGTAAGAATGGATCCGGTGCTGGTGTTATGTTAATTTATCTAGAGGGAGATAAGTACTTCTCATCTTTCTGGTTATAATTTAGTTGCACTAACAATGTTGTTGAATACGAGGCCCTTGTGTAAGGAATTTAGCTAGCTCAAAAGAAGGGAATTAAAGCCCGACTATTTTTGGAGACAATGAGTTAGTTGTTCATCAAGTGACGACACGTAGTGCATCCAAAAATGATATTTTAAGATCATACAAGAACCGAATCTAGGACTTGATTGAATATTTTAAAGCTTTTGGGATCCATACAATTCCTAGAAATCAAAATCAAGATGCTAATAGGCTTGCTACAATTGGCTCGCAATACGACATACATGTTGATATCATGAAAGAAGGGTGGAAATCCATCAAAATGGTGGTTTGACCTGCAGTTCCTAATAATGTGAGTAGTTGGCAAGTGTTTGATAGTGACAAACAAATTGTTCTTTTCCTATAAAAAGAGGCGAGAGTTTGCTGCAAAAAATCAAGATAAGTTGCAAGAATCATATGGTGATCAAATCATACAATTGAAAATCAAAAAGCTACCAAAAGGATTAGTTACCATGGAATCCATTTTCAATTCAGATGATCAAGCCAAAAGACAAAGCTCTAACATGGTGGTCAAAGAAGAAGATTTTGAGGAAGTCGAGGTAGCGAATGAAAAGTTTTGAAGATCAAAAAGTGTGTACTTTTGAAGAGAAAGAAGCTTTCATCAAACTTTGTCAAGATTATCACGACATTTTTGCATGGAGCTACAAAGACTGTGTAGTTTTGATCTAGGTATAACACAACATACCATCGAACTGGATCCTAATTCCAAGCCAGTTCGTCAGAAATAGAGGCCAATTAATCCCAAAATTGAGCCACTAATGAGAAAGGAGCTAACTAAACTCATTGAGGCCTATATAAATTTTTCCATCAATCATTCCTCTTGGGTAGCCAATCCTGGTTCTGTAAGGAAGAATAACATAGGGATTCGGTTGTGTGTGGATTTCAGGACTTGAATCGTGCCTCATTGAAAGATCATTATCCTCTTCTGTCAATAGAGAAAATCCTTCAAATGATGGAAGGAGATCAAATATTTTCTTTGCTCGATGGATATTTGGGTTACAATCAAATTCTAGTCCAAGAATCCAATCAATTAAAAATGACTTTCACTACCAAGTGGGGCACATATGCTTACAAAAAAATGTCATTCAGATTGTCTAATGTCGGAGATACTTTCCAAAGAGCCATGGACATGGAATTTAAGGGACTAATGAATGGCATCATCTTGTTTTACCTTAATGATATAATTGTATATTATAAGCATGCAAAAGACCACATCACGCATCTAAGGAAAATTTTCCAAAGATGTAGAGAATTTGGGGTTTCACTTAATTCAAAGAAATGTGTTTTGCAGGTACGAGGGAAAGTTGTTGGGAAGGTTGTTTTAGTGGAAGGACTATCAATCGATCTAGCTAGGATTCATTCAATTATGTCCTTATCTCTCCCAAGTCATAGGAAGGGTCTCCAGATTTTTCTAGGAACCATAAATTTTATGCGAAGATTCATCCCTCAATTCACGACATTGGCTAAGCCACTTTGAAAACCATGTTGAAGAAAAATATGCCATTATCATGGAAAAAGGAAGGAAGGGAGAGCTTTGAATCCATCAAAATGGCCATTTCTCAAGCTCCTACGTCTGGTGAACCCCAGGTTTGATAAAACTTTATCTGTTGTGCTTTTTACAAGTCAAGAGAGCATTTCAGGTATCCTCACCTAGCAAAATGATGACTTGATGGAGCAACCAATTGCTTTCTTTAGTCAATCCCTTAAATACTATGAGCTCAAATATTCATTTGTTGAAAAACAAGTCTTTGCGGTTATTCAAGATTTGAAGAAATTCAAGCACATGTTGTCCAACAACAAAATTCATCTGATGGTGTCTCATCCGGTGTCAAGGACTTTTTGCTGAACAAAGAGATGAATAAAAAGCATGTTGGATGGATCACAAAGGTGATGGAGTATGACGTACATATAAAAGTTACCAAACTTGCAGAGGTAAAGGTTTGTGTCAAAAACTTGTTGCAGACATGGAATCAAAAGGTGATGAGAACGTGACACTCCTAAACACTGATGAAGGTGATGATCAAGTTGATTGGTTATCTAAAATGAAGAGTTTCCTTTTCTCAAGAGTATATCCTATGAACATGGATAAAAATCAAAGATGGAATTTCTATCTTCAATCCATTCCATATGTTCTGGTAGATAATGTTCTCTTTTAAAAGGATTTGAACGGTGTTCTCCTTTGGTGCATGGGATCGGAACATGTAAGTAAGATACTAGAAGAGTTTCACAATGGCCTATCTAGAGGACATTATTATACATGAACAACTACTACCAAGATCATGTGAGTTGGCTACTATTGGCCAGATTTGTTCAAAGATGCCCATCTCTGGGTAAGGAAGTGTAAGGAATGTGCCTTTTTCACTAGCAAGCAAAAGTTGATAGCTCTCCCACTGCATCCAATTCAAGTGGATCAACCCTTTTTCAATGGGGGTTGGATTTCATTGGAATGATTAATCCTCCATCTAGTGACAAACATAAATGGGTCCTTATTGCAATAGACTATTTTACTTAATGGAAAGAAGCAATAACATTGAAGGAGAGCAATGAGAAGGTAATTCTTGATTTCTTAGAAGGTATAATGACAAGGTTCGGTGTTCCGTTTATAGTCATTTCAGACAATGCAATGGATTTTCTTGGTATGAAGTTGAGTGAATGGGCTGTTAAGAATGGGGCATACCTCAAAAATTTGTTCAATTACTATCCGTAAGGAAATGGATTGGCCGAGTCTATAAAAAAACCTCACAAGGATTATTAAGCGCACAATGGAGACTAAGAGAAGGATCCTATGATAGTAAGGTTTTCTAAACTCATGGAGTTGGAAGAAGTATGAAACAAGGCTATGAAGACTTTGGAGAAACATCATGCTCAAGTTAAGAAATATTTTGACAAGAAAGCGTCTAATAGGCATTTTCAAGAAGGATATTTAGTTCTAAAATGGGATGAAGATCAAGGAAAACTAGGTAAACATGCGAGTTTGATGCTCTGTATGGAGCAATCCATACATTATTACAAGTGACAAAAAGGCAAATTCATTTCATCTATCCAAGCTCAATGGAAAAGAAGCGCCTATTCATGTGAATGGGATACATCTCAAACCTTGCTTTTGGGAGCGTCCCTCCCCTGTAAAGTTTAGTTAAATGTTTTCTTCCAAGTGGTTATGCACATTTTTATGTGTTGTTGTTATTTTTCTTTTCTTGTTATGTTTTGTGTTGTTCTTGTACATTGTATAATCCTTGGAGGTTTCTCAAGGAAGGAAGGTTAAAAGTTTCCATAAGAGTTTCATAATGTCGCTTCACGGTGAAATTCCACGTATTCCATAGATACCAAGTATTCATCGGATGTAATATACTTCATGCTTAACATTCTAGGGAGGTCCAGGATCAACAATGCTCAAGAAGACTTCGTGATTTGTCATATCATATTCAAATCACTTTCAAGATTCTAACATTGAATCCATGACGAATGGATGACTTAAGGCTACCGAAATCATGCTTAATAGAAAATCATTGGCACGAGAGGTCACCAAAAATGTTATCCAATTTTGTGCACATGGAAATTTTTTTATAACGGGGTCTGTTAAACTCTAGGTCTCCACTCAAGGACTTAGTGGCTTATAGGAAAGTTTTTGTGTTTCGATAACATTTAGGATGTTCGGGAGGATTTAGGAACATATTGAACTATTTCTCCTTTCCCAAGTTTTCAAAGCTCATGGTTTTCTCAGAGCAAGGAAACTGACATTTGAGAGGCTCACTCTCAAATGAATCATGTAGAAATGATCAAAATCTGTAAATATCACTCTCAAATGACTCATGCGAAATGATCAAAATCCATAAATCAAGTTTAAAAGGGTCTTGTTGTACTTACATTACCCTCTAGTTTCAAGAAATATCCTAAGAAGGGCGCTTATCATAGAAAAATAATATTCCAAGAGGATCCACATCGGGGATGAGTTAAGGGATAACTTATTGAGTAGCTCAGTGAGCTACTTGGCTAGCCAAGCTTGACGCAAAAGACACTTCCCAAGTTAGAAGGCCCGAGCGAAGGCCCCACAAATGAATTATTTCATGATTTGTGAAATGGATCAATAGTGAAGCCCGAGATTACAAATTCAAGATGACAGTGACCCAAAAAATTATTATTAAAAGGACCGAGCTCATAAGAGCTTGATGAAGATCGAGAGTCATGGGCTTGAGCTAAAGATAGCTCGGGATTTCATGAATGCAAATAAGGAGCTTGACATGTTTCGTTGAGTGAAGCTCGAGTTCGTGAGGAAACATATACAATTGAGCTTAGACAAAGGGTCGAGTTGATCAAAGGAACTCGCCAAGAAAACATAAGAACTCGGATGTAGTATGGAGGAGTTAAAAGGGCTTAACTCAGTCGGTCAAGTTAACAGCTGAGACACTTGGAGGGAGGCATGAGCTCAAAGGCATGGAAGACGAGCCATCAACCACTCAACATGTCCAATTGAGATGTGAAGCTCGAGTGAGAATTGATGCTAAGAATGACGAGTCAATAATATCTCATTGAAGTTATTAAGAAGAACCTCGTAAAATTAATGCAAAGAAGATCACACGTAGAAGGAAGAGGAATTTTGGATCGTATGGACGAGTTGATGAATAAATGAGTTGGTTTGGGACACACCCGCTAAGGCGTGGCTAACAAGATCATGTGGTGAGCTCATTTGGAACAAGTTATGCGGCACTGGGGAGATTTAGACACGAGCCAAGGCATCAAGAGTGGCATAGGATGAATGGAGCTCATTGTGTGGTAATGAAAAGAGATACGTGATGGAGCCCTATCGATGGGAGTCATCAAACATGATGGATAGTTCAAATTTATAACTTAATATCACAGCGTGAAAGGAGAATGTATTCAGGCTCGTTTGTGGAGGCATGACACCATGAGAAGAGTAGAAGTCAAGCGAGAATAAGTGTTGAGAAAAATAACACGAGACCATGATAATGGGCTAGGTGAGTTACTCGTAACGGATCTATATTCAGGAACTAAGAGCATGCTCGATGCCCCAATGCCGAGTGAAGCTCATTAGGTAGGACAAAGCTCGTTGCGATGGAGTTATTTGGTCAATAATAAAACACCATGGTGGAATTCATAGGTATGAAGGCTCGGCTCAACATGAAATTAAAAAGGAAAGTCCAAGCTGAAACCATCTCATGCAGAGTGAGAAGTTACTATTTAAGACTTAGGTAAATACACGAGTTGATCAGTCAAGAGTGGTTCGATGGATAACTTGAGGAAAATTGGTTTATGTGAATGCATTGAATACGGTTGTTACTTAAAGTGATCTCACTTGAATTTGGCATGCCACAAGATATCGATGAACTTGGTGAGTTTAGCTTGCCTAATCAAGCTAAACCACTGTTTGTGAAGCTTTGGGGAGCTCTTAGGAATATTTTGGTCTCTTTCTAGTTGAATTGGCCAAATGATGTCCTAGTTTTGTGGTTTAATATTCAACGTGGTATATTCATATGAGTTTTTCCATGTGGGAAGTTTTATGGCAAGCCATGTTAGGAGATCTAGGTAAGCATTGCTAGGGGAAATGTTGAAATGGAAAGCCAACATATGAATTTCGTGCATGGGAAATTCATGAGAGTATTAATCGAGATTAGGATTTTGAAAGTGGCAAGCCAAGCTTAGAAGTTTGAAGTTGGAGCATTGACGTGGGAAACGAGTACTCCAGCGAGATGCTCGGTGAGTCACATCATGAAAAAGTGGTTAGTAGAAACATGCTCGTGAATATAGGAGGTGAAACCAAGTCATCATGGAGATTGATAAGGAACACACCGAGTTGTTTGTCATTGCGTTTGAATGAATTAAAATCTGAGTTAACGTCATGTATGTAAGTGGGATTTGAGGTCGTTAAGACAGCTTAAGCGTGGAAAGGCACAAATAATAAAGAGTTTGGGAGACCCGTGAAGTTGGCTTGTTTGAGTTGAGATTGACGTGGCAAGGAAATTTGGGGAGCACGAACAAGATGAGCTTGCAGGGAAGACTCATGGAGTCAATCTAGAAGGAACCAATTTCTAGGAAGTAAAATGAAGGTTCTCATGAGTTTGATACAATGGCTCGGTCATAGGCATAGGAGCTCATGGAAGAATAGGAGCTCAATGTGGATCAAGCTTGGCTCTTATGATGGATCTCTTGAGGTGGGATGGCATTGCTTGGTGATAAGCTTGACATAAATTCTATGAGAGGACTAAATTGGCTTGGCAGCGATATGGGTAAGCTCGATCGGTAGGGGAGCTCATCGAGTCGGTGAGAGCGATGTGTTCAATGAAAAAAACAAAGAATAATGGAACTTGGCCATTCAAATACGAGCTCGGTACTCGAAATGTGAGAGGATGAGTCAAGATGAGTTGAGTTTGTGGCTCAACATGCAAAACACAAGAGGGGAAGATTGTCTCGTAAAAGAGCTCATTGCCATTGAGGGCCTTTGTGGATAACTCACAATACGATGGAGGGTTAGATGATTTGAAGCTCATAATGTAACTCAAGATCTTGGTAGGTTAACATTGATGGGGCTTGATATGTGGGCATGTTTGACAAGCCGGTGTGGGATGGAGTAAGATCGTAGGGTCGAGTTAGTCTAATTCAAGGAAACAAGAGTTGGAGAAGAGTAGATCAATCGATGGAAGAGATCGACGAAGAGATCATTTTAGGTTCAATGTGGAGAAAGAAGATAGAGCTCATTGTGAGAATCTCACTCAGCATGGAGCTTGGTAAGAATATAAAGAGCTAGGTGGAGAGATCATTTTGGGATCTCAGCGGTGGAAGTAGTTTGGGCTCGTAGGGCCGATTTGTATGAGTTTGGAGGAAATCGAGATCACTCGACAAGCTTTGAAGGGAACCAAGCCATGTGGGCCAACTTACATTGCAAAAATTCTCGAGTCAATGCACAAGGAAGATATCTCGGTCATGATAGTGGAGAGCAAGCTGGGTAGAGTAGCTTGATACGTAACTCGAGTGAGTTAGCCCTTTAGAGCCAACCACCGAGTTGGGCTAGTTTTGGCCTTTTCCTCATAATTTCCCCCTGTCGCATACAAACAAATTTTCAGGGGTGCCCACCATAAAATAGTAATTAAATTAATATTTTTATTAATAATATTTTTATTATTATTAAAAAATTATTTAAATATTCTTTTAACAAATTGAGAAGATTAGGTCAATAGGCAATTAATGATGCACAATGGAACTGCTCAAGTGGTTCAACCAATCGTAATAAATGAATCATTGCATGCCTTCAATTTAGGAAGGGAATTTATGAATTCTTCTCTCCTCTCTCACAACTTCTTCTATAAATGTAAGTTGGAAGCTCATTCCAAAAAGGTTGGACAAGTTAGACTTCTGAGATAAGTGTATAGTTTTCAAGAAACCTCCTTCTTCTGCAAGTTGTTCTTGTATGTTGAGGGAAATTTCAAGCCTCCTTTCAAGACTGTAATGACAACTATTGCCTCTTCTAAATGTATGATGCATTGTGCATGTTTTTGAAGTAATAAAAGTGTGTGTTTTGTGACTAATCTTGGTCCTTCATCCTTCTATACTTCTTTGTGCCTTTCTCATGACTTGTAGGTACATTGTGCAAGTTCAAGTTTCTATTGCAGGTTTTTGGAGTTTTGTTCTTATCAAGTGGTGGAGTATTGCATGCAGTTGAGTTGTGGTGCTTGTTCACCCTTCTCAAGTTCATCCTTCTTCACTGGAAGACTGATATATCATTGTCTTATTTGAGTTCAACAAAGGGAACACACCCTCTTCAAATTAACCCTTCCCGACTCACGGAAACACCCTTTATTTGGTGCATCACCATCCCTAGTATAGTTTCATTTCTTGCAAATATCTCTCCCTAAAACCCATGAAAATTATAGCATAGGTCTAGATAACCATTTTATTGCACTAGAAGTAGCACAAAACTTAGTTTAGGAAGAGGAAGCCGACCTTCTCCCGAGATTCACCTCAAGCCCAAGTCCCATAACTTGACAAGGTGATCACATGTTTCCCAATCAAACCAAATGTCATGTTAATATTCGGCCATTGGGAGGGTGTAGTGATTTGACGACAACAACATCTTGAGATCCCTTCCGTCTCTTATTCCTCTACAAATGTAACTCAATTTATCATTGTAGTTATCCTCTCCTGAATGTAAAGTTACCATGCCAAAATGGTAGTTAAACATTAGGAGTTGAAGATATTTGATTTAGTCTAATGTAATGCATCTAATGCCTTCCCCTATTGATGTAATCGACTTTGCATACTTCGAAAAAAATTATATGATGTTGATTATGGATCTTTTATGCCCTTTAGCTTAGATTATTGTGTTCCTTGTCTCTATTTTCATTAATGACATGGTGTGTGTGGGTTATTATTATATGATTTCATTTATACGTGTTTAAATGATGGTGGATATGAGTTTAATTTGATGCAAAGTGATTTGTGGCTTATTTCTAACCTCTTGGATTTGTGTTTCCCCATATTGTAACCCTCGGGAAAAATATCCTTTCTATTTTGGTGCAATCACTACCCCTTTTTTAATTCATGTCTTATCTTCCTCCTTTTCCCTTGAAAATCAATAGATTAGTGTTAAGGTTAATGTTAACACTAGGTAGGTAACTAAGGAGCCAACCTTCTATGGAGGTCTACCTAAGGAGCCAATGTCCCACACCTTAGGAAAATTCCCATTGTTTCTACTAAGATAACAATGTTTTCCAGAACTTGGTGAGATTTCACGGCTGCACATTTTACGTGACAACAAGTATTGGCATGCCCAATAGGACCAATTGTGTGAACACTTTGTTTGATCCTCATATTTATCTATAAAATATTATACTATAGACAATGTTTTTGTTCTTGATTGAGTCAATTACTATATTTTTTCACATAAGTATGCACACCCTTTTGATTTACAACTAATATTTGGTGTTTTCTCAACTCATATGGTTTGTGAACCTCATTCTTCAAGCACCTAGAAACTCCATGGGTTAAAATATTACAAATTCCTTCAATGTTAAGAAAGTTCCTTCATCTTCCATTCATATCTCGGTGTTTAACCTCTTTCGTTTCTCTTGAAAGAGATTACCCATACCATCATTTTGACTCTAACCCTCTATTTTTGTAGCGATTGGATGAGATTCAAAAGTTATTCCTATAAAACCTACCTATCTTTCTTGAAAATGGTGACATAAATCCGTTGATCATATATAATATGTGGCCAACCATTGTGCCATCCAAAATATATGAGAGGATAATTTTTGTATTATACTACTTATCTTTTCTTTTAGAGGTAAATCTCAAGATTAGTATCTAAGTTTGGCTCCAAAATCCATTTCTACATGGAATCAACTGGTATTTTTAGAGAAGTGGTGTAAGGAGATTGCATAAATCATATCTCTCATGGAACACCTAAACACCATAAACATGGCCTCAATGGAACATGTCTCACACTTTAATTTCAAATTCACAAATAATTGGAATAAAATCCCTCACGAATTTAAACCACAATTAGGTATGGCATTCTTGTACTATTTGAGAGGCTTTGATTCCAATCTTGATGTCATGATTCAATCTCTTTGAGGTAGAAATATTCCTCAAGTATTTTGACGTAGCTATACAAGGTGATAAAAATATTATTTAGGAAGGTAAAAGGAAATCCATTCTCATATCTCCAATCCTTAATCTCTTTATTTAATTATTGAACCTCACAATGTTTTACTTCAGATCCAAGAAACCCCTATGGTTCCTAATCCTCCATTTTTTTTCTAGAGGCTCATTTAACCCAAAAAATCCACTATATTTTACAAAATTCCCTCCCACCTCCACTTATGGCATTACCTAGCCCTCCAAATATTTTTCATGAAACTTTTAGGAATTGTGGTCTTTCAAAGGCTATCCCAATCTTCTACCGAATATTGACCAAACCAAACTATCACATGGTATTAGTAGGTTGGGGTATTTGTCACTATCACGAGGAGGAGAATAAACTGCAGAACCTACCACACTCCAAGAAAAATTTAATGCCATTCCATGAAACTTTATTGGAGGATCAACATGAACAAGAGAGAATTAAGCAATAATTTCTCAAATTCCTTGATTGTAGAGGAATAAAAACATGGTGGAGCCTGATGTGAAGGTTTTAGAGGATTAAATCAATAATTTTGAGCTCAAACTAACTCTTTCTAAAATTTTAATCAATGAACAACCCCTTTCCAACATATCATATCTAGTTCAGACTAGTTTCACCAAAGGAAACAATGATATAATATTTGCATATATTTGTGTATCTCATACTCAGATGATGAGAGTGTTTAAAATGTGAAAATAGAGGCATCCATCATAGAAAGAAATCATGAAAAATCAGATGATGATAAAATTGAGCTTGAGAAGGAGATAGACGTGTTTCTTAACACTTGTGCGTTAAGATAAAGGACGAGGAAGATATTCAAGGTAAGCATGAGATTTTGTTTGAATGCAATGATGGCTATTATTTTGCATGTTTATAGCTTATTGCCTTTATGAAGGATTGTAGTGACTCACCAATGACATCATTAGGCATTGTAACCTTCAAATAGAGTTTGAAATGGCTAGGGAGTAGGGAGGATGAGTTTAGCCTCATAAACTTCATGTTTTAGCATGAGAAAGGGATAAAAACAACCGAGTGTTGGAATAGAGGTGTTTTTAAATATAGAATAGAAGAAGACAAGTTAAAACAACTTGCAAACATTCCCAAAAGAAGAAAGATGAAGATTGTGGCTTGTTTGAGAGTTGGAGAAGTCCATTGGGTTTGAAAGTTGGGTTTTAAATAAAATACTTGGATATATTAGATCTTAAACATAATTTGTTACCTATCATGCTCATTTTAGAGTATGGTGAGGAACATCAAAGTTTCAAAATTCAACTTCAACACCTCCAAAACTAGAATAATGATCAAATAAAGATGTTTTTAGCCAAGTTAGTTGATATTTTGAAATATAATGATCTGTTGGCCATGTTTTCTTAATCCTCACCATCCTTAGTTATTATAAAGCTTCTTTGTTAGCCTACAATCATCAAGAAAGGAAGTTATTTATCTTACGACTTGTGGATTAGTTTGACATGATTTTAATCATGGTTAGAGTAGGAGTATTTTAATGTTCTCTAGGAAGAATAAGTGTATTGGAACACTTTACATGTTTCGCTTGAAACATGTATGATTTTAATTTTGTACCTAGTTTTTTCTTAGAGGCACGTAATTGGAATTTTTTTTTGGGGATCTTGTAGAGTTTGTGTGTAGATCTGAGATAGATTTCACATTGGGTTTGTGTGGAAGGATTTTCATGGAGAAATCAGATATTTTTCATTGTTAAATCAGAAAAGGAAAGGTAAATATTCAAGAAGATTCAATGTTTTCAAGGCCAATCTTAAAGTTATAGGTTGACTCCATTCCCAATGGATACATAAGGAAATTGGTTATCACATCTAGTAGGAAGATGGCCCCTCCGAGTCACCAATAATGTTTCGAGAATAGTCACCCCAAGAACTTACAAGACATATCATTGGTCCATGTGGAATAATCATGTATGTATCTCTTGGGATGTTTGAGACCCAATAAGGTAGAGATCAAGGATGTGACCCCATGAACCGACATCATAAATATGAGGATATTTTGACATGTGGCCTCACTAAAGGTATGAAGATGGATCAAAGATCACCAATTAGGTATGGACACTTGGAAAATTGGTGAAGTAGGTATAAATTGATGGTCCTCGGCCTTCAACCGTGAAAAATTGGTCTTGTTAGAAAGGTTTTAAATACTAATACACACCTTGGAGGTGGTCTTAGGTAATAGCCAATCATTTTTAGCCTAAAAATGTGGTAAAAACACTCACTACCATTTTCATATCTGGACTTTGGGTAACAACACATGTCCGGTATTTTTTCATATCTTTGGATCAAAATATCCATTTAACATGAGACCAATATTATTATAAGACTATTTTAGAGAGCTACACTTAAAGGACAATTTTTGAGGATTTGGTATGGATACAAGGATATTTTCATGAATAAACTTTAGGTTTTTAGTTTTTAAAATTATGGTCAAACAAAATCTAAATTAGTTACTGAGATGATTCTAGAGGAGTATTATTCCTTTTGAGGATGTTCAGAGCCATTATCACCTTGTGGTCCCACCCAAACACATGGGAGGAGATAGAATTGTTTGCTAAGAATTGAGTCATATTAGTGGTACAAAGGGAAATGATGGCTAAATTAGACAAATGACAACTTAAACTTCACTCTATCTCCTTGATCTCAATATAAAATGTCGATTTCCCTAAAATCATCAAAATGAATATCCACATGATACTTGTAGATAAAGATAACCCCATTAAGTGGATCATCATAATACTAGTGGATTACCTTCTAAGCTAGTTTTGGGGTAGTTTGGAAAGATCAAGAAGGTCAAACATCTTCCATGGCATCTTCAGATTTGTTCCCCTCTTCTCCCTCTACTCAGTTTCTCATTGTAATTATCCTCTCATAAATGTAAAATTATCATGTCCAAATGGTTTCTAAACATTATGATTTGTATACATTCGAGTGCCTAGTGCCTTCCCCTTTAATGCAATAGATTGTGCATACTTCTAGAAAATAATATGATGTTAATTGTGGCTCTTCTCTTCCATTGGATTGGATTATTGTGCTTTTTTCCTCTCTATTCATTAATGAAATGATGTGTATGGGTTATGATTGCATGATTTCATTTATCTATGTCTAAATGGTGTGGAATGAGAGTTTGATTTGATGCATGGTGAACTTTGTCTTGTTTCAACACTTTTGGTTTTTTGTTTTCCCCTAATTTTCCCATCAGGAGAGAGATGCCTTCTATTTTGGTGCAATCGCTACCCCTTTTTACTTCATGTTTTCTATTTTCCCATTTCTCCTTACAAATTAGTATACCAAAGTTGTTTAGGTTATATTAGAAATAGGTAGTTAGTCAAGGAGACAACCTTATTTGGAGGTGTGTCCCTAAGGAGATAAGGTCCCAAATTTTGGGGATGTTCTTATTGTTCCTACCGAGATAGCCAAGTTTCACAAAATTTGACATGCGTTATCATGGGCACATGTTTTCAATGACAAAAATATTTACTACTGTTCGAGAAAATATAAGACATTTTAAAAATATTGTTAGAGTAGGTATTTACCTTTGCTCATGTTCATCTAGGTAATTTATTTAAATTTAATCTATTTATCCTCACCCACTTATGTGTGTGGATATTTATTTCATTTTATTTAGATATTAGGGGGATATTATTTAGTTTTTAGGTATAGTTATTTCCTTGATCTATGGTATCGATTAGTTCCTTCCTTGATCTATGGTATTGACTCCTCACACCCATTGAAATCCTTAGCCCTTGGTCATATGGTATGGGCGTATGAGGGATTAAAACTTGTGATTAATACTAGTAGGTGCTTAACTCCAACCCCCTTTCATTTTATTTGTTTGGTGAAGGTAAGAGAATTTTATTTTGTTTTAGAGGCAACTAAAATAAATAGTAGAGAATAATATTGAAAAGCTTGTATCTTTTGATTGGTAACTCGGATTTGAATTTCATTTTTACAAAATTGATTGTTTTTTTCATGATATTTCCATTAGAAATATTTATTTTGAGAATCACACCATAATTATAAAGTGCCATATCGTAACACACACTCATTAAAAAGTGTCAAAATCTAGGGGGATCTTGTTACATTGTTTTGTTCTTACATTTCTTTTGGTGATTTTTTTGAGAATGATGTCTTTACCTACTTACTGTATTAGATCCTGTTGAGCCATTAACAACACATAATTACCACACATGGAAACCAAGAATGGAAAAAAATAACTAAGTGAAAAGGATTATGGGATTTAAATTCTTGAGTAACAACCAATGTTCACTAGAGAATATGAGAAATTTCAATACCAAGACAAGTTTGATTAGCATATGAGTTCTTGTCTTGTTATGATCTCGCTTATCATTCCTTTTATGGAATCTGAGTTTGATGAGTGTATGGGTTTGATAGGAAATTATGTAAGTGATAGTATTTTGTTTCATTTGTAAAAATGTGACTCTCCTTTCAAAATATGGGAGAAATTGGAGGATTTATTTAGTAAGGTGGATCATATGAGAGCCATGCAACTTGAAATTAAGACCACAACTCTTAATCCTAAAGATTTTCCAACAATTATAGAATATCTTACCAAGAGTAAGCATTTGTTGACACAATTTAAGGGGAGTGGAAGAGATAAGAAAGATGAGGAGTGTGTTTACTTGATTCTATCCAAGTTGAGAGGATAATTTCAAATCTTTTCTTTTACATTATTCTCTCGGAATAGATGCCTTAGATGACATATTAAAAATTATTGACTTATAAACATTTTGTGAAAGACTTACTAGGGAATAATCCAAATTATCTAACCTTGAGTCTTCCACCTCTCAAAAGGAATTTGTTACATCTAATCCTAAGGGCAAGGGAAAACTAAAACAAATTCATATTCAAATTGGGAAAGTTTTTTTGATGACAGTGTTCCATTTTGGCTATCTTTTTTTTCTTGGTTCTTCTCCGATTGCTTGGGCATGCAAAAAGTAACAAGCTATTGAAATTTCATCTTTAGAGGTAGAGTATAGGGAAATAATTAAAGTGAGTCAACACATTATATAGCTTTGAAAGTTATTGTGAGTTTGGATTCACATTGGATTCAATGACTGTACTTTAGTGACAACCAAAGTGTAATTCACATTTCTCGTAACCCAATTAAGCACTAATGGACCAAGCATATTAAAAATTATCCACTTCATTCTTCAGCACATTCAGGATGGAGTTATTTTCTTGGAATACATTTTGACTCAACAACAGGTTGTAGACATCTTTACAAATCCTTTTGTATCACATCACTACCTTGAGTTGTGTGGCATGCTTGGGGTTTTGGAAGTTGTTCTTGGGGGGTGTTCGTGAGAACATCTTCCTTCTTCTTCTTCCTTATCTTTCCTTCTAGTAGGATTCTTTCCTTCTTTTGGTTTGAGATTTATTCATGGATATATTGTACATGAGTACCTTATCGACAAGTTATCGGGACTCATATTAAGGATATGCCACTTATATTTTGGGCCCCTAGCTTCACTTGAGGGGGTGTTACAAGAGGTATTTACCTTAGCTCATGTTCACCTAGATACTTTATTTATCTTTATTGTATTTATCCTCACCCACTTATGTGTGTGGATATTTATTTTATTTTATTTAGTTGTTAGGTATAGTTCTTTCCTTGATCTATGGTATTGAATAGGTCTTTCTTTAATCTATGGTATTGACTAGATCCTTGATGTCTAGTTCTTTCCTAAATCTATGGTCTTGACTAGTTCTTTGATGACTAGTTTTTCTTTGATTTATGACTTGATCTATAACCTTAACTAGTTCTTAGATTGTTATTCTTTGTGTATATAAACAAGGCTCATTATCATTGAGTTCCATAATAATATATGATATTTTTACTCATTTATTTGCAAAGGTTTTATGTAAAGTTATTCTATTGAATTGTTTTCATATTATTGATCATGGTGTTTGATTAACATATGAGTTCTTGGCTTGGTACGATTTGAATATCATTTATTTTAAATATTTTATTACTTAATTTCCTTAATAAAATATGGGGATGAATGTAGAGGTGAAGAAATTAATTTGATAATTTTCCATTCTTTTATAAATTTTCCCATTGATATTTTCTAGGGGATAGACAAACAACAAGGAAAGGGATATTAACATACAAACCATTTGAAGTTTTCAATTGCATGGAATGAGATAATTAAATAATATACATTTCAGAAGCTTGTAAAACCTCCGAACATCAAAAGGAATTTAGAATGGGTCTATGCTTCATATAATTGTAGTGGAAATAACATCTCTACAATGATTCTATGAATCCTGGAGGTATATTCCAATATTTGTTTTGTTTCCTCCACAAGGTAAAGTCCAGTGCTCAAGTGAAAGGGGAAGGCATATATTGAATAAAGTTTTATTTTTGGCCCTCCAACTATATTATGAGATGGCATCGCCACATCATGTTGTTCCCCTCATAAGTGTGGCACTTAAAGTTATTTTTGTTTTATGTTTTTTAGGAATTCAATAATTTATTTATTGATTTTCTAAAATGTTGGGAGCATTGAATATGCGTACATATGTTTTCTTATGAAATTTTGAACAAAATTGAAGATTCAATTAATATTATTTTACATTTGCAAAATGTGACTCTATATTTTATTAATAATATTTCAAATTATCAAATTTACTTCAACCCTCACACTGATTTATTTGGTTCTTTAGTATTTTCTATTTTCCAATACATTTATATATTTTATTTTTGTATGATTTCAACACTTATGTATAATTTAAATATAGTCATCTTGACAATTTACAAAACCATTAAAAAAGTATGCCTTTCTAAGTTCCTTACAATTCACCCATATTTGATACTAAACAAATATAATTAGATGAATTTGATACTTACCAAAAATTGCATCAAATAGGATAATCATTGAAAACTTTGGTTCATATTTCCTTAATAAAATTAAACATAGGTTGAAAATAATAATGCAAACACAATAATAACTATTATCATGTATATAATTTCATCTAAATCACACAAATATATAGAACTATGTTTCCGATAAAATAGGAAACCTCATATAAGAACTCACTGAACATATAGGATTTGTTCTAACAACTCTTAATACACTAACAAACTACTAACATCTAACTATATTATTATTAATGAGTTGTTTTAAAACAACTCATGATAATAATAATAATAATAAAGGGGATGACCCTGTGGTGAATTGGTGGGGCACTTAGCTTGTAGAGCCAACAACCTAGGTTCAAACCCAGCCCCTAGGATTTCATATCCTGATTTACCCGCGGCATGTGGTGTAGGGCATTTTCATGTTGCCTAGGGGTACATCCCTAGCCTAAATTTTTTATCAAAAAAATCTCCGCCTTATTATCCTGTAAAATTGACAAGGGCAATTTAGTAGGTAACCATACCAAAATTCTGTTTTGGTCCCCTGAGGAGGTCTATTAACATTCAAAATGGCCTAGAACCCCCTTCCAAAAATCAAGTTTTAAGAACTTAGCCATTTTTCAGCCTTTCTAAACTGGGTGCAAGAAATGTTGCGTCAACATCAAGAAATGTGCGCCCCTTTGAAAACCCTTTGGCACTAGAAAACTTGTGTCAACATTCAAAAAGTATCACCTCTTTGGCGCTGGAAATATCATGTTGTCATCAACAAATGTGCGCTAAAGTAAATTTCCTAAGGTGCTAGAGATATCGTGTCGACATCATGAAAGTTGCACCCTTAATAACCTTGGCGCTAAAATCATCATGTTAACATCATGAGATATGCACTTAAGGTGCTAAAAACTTTATGTCAACACCAATTAAATTGTGCCAAGGCGCATTTGCACCCATGTCGACACTCGAAATATGTGCCAAAGAGGGTTGGTGAAATAATAAATGCTAGGTTTTCTATAAATAGGCACCCGACACCTATCATTTTCACAATTTGAAAATTGAAAAAGGTATTTCTGTATGCTGTCGCTTATCCCCTGTCACCCCCATGTGCCGCTTTTTGAGTTCTTGGACCCCAACATCACCCTTCATCTTTTATAAAACCGTAACAACAACATCATCCTCAAGCTCACACATGTCTTCATCAAGCAAGAAACCAACCAAGTCTAAATGAAAAGAAAATTTGATAGAACAAGAGATGAAGTACAAATATCAAAAGGTCAGGATGCCTGACTCATACATAGAGAGTGATCTTGACATCAGAGACTCTAAGCTTGGGCATATTGATATTGTCGACTTTTGGGCGAGAACCAACTAGGCAACTAAGTGGCCCTCGATGAACAAACTTGTGGGTAGTGGATTGCACTTTACAGTTGGGTTGCCAATGAGTGCTGTAAATAATGAGTTCATCATGTTGGTGGCTCGATGCTATCACAAGGACATAAGATGTGTCGAAGATAAGGAGGGAAAGATGATCATCGACCTCACAGCTTGTCATTTTGAAATAACCCACAGGCATTCCTCATCACAGACAATATGTCACCATAGGCCTAGAAGACTGCAAGACGGCATGGGATGACAATGAGGAAAAATGCATGCAAATGATGAATGAGCTATATCTAAAAAACAAGAAGTCGGTTAGCGAGATGGCCTCGGGATTTCCGCCGGAGTGACTTCAATGAGGAAGCCGAGTGATACTGATTCACCTTCTGAATAGAGTATTCGGGTTTCTTGATGCCCATTATTTCCACAAATGGATGCTGAGGTACTTAGAGACCATGAGCAAGAATACGCCTGATCAGCATTTTGGTTGGGGAAATCATCAACGACACCATCTCTCAGCAGCTTCAACAGGTCCTAACAACTGGGAAGTTCTATATGAATTCCTACGTTGTATACGCTATAACATCAACAAGAGATTTTGCAGGCCTAGCTCGAGAATGGGGTATGGCCCCAGGTCAAAATATATGAATTCTACCCAAAGCTAAGGCTCGAGAACAACATCCCCTAGTTCTCAAAAATCAACGACGCCTTCTTCATGAGGTGATATGCCTATTAAAGGTGAACATGAGACATGGTCGAACTAGCTCCGAGCATGATTGCTGCCACGAAGAAGTGGAGAGCATTGTTCACACAGTTCCCCACGTTCAATATCTCGGGCGGTGAATTTTGAGGGTGAACTGACAAAGCTACCAAGGTATGCAGGGCCAAAGGTAATTCTCTTGGAGTTGTCGAGGCAACTGCTCACATACCATGAGAAGTGCATGAAGAGAAAGAAAGGAGAAACTCCATTCCCCCTTACAATTGGCGGATACACTTTCACCATGGCCAAAGCACGAGAAATGTATGCTTGAGCTTGAATTGATGAATCTAAAGCATAACTTCCCGTGTGAGGCCCACCTTTGATTGCTGAAGTTGCCTCCCAAAGGCAAAAATTGATCCCATCCATGTTCCTGAGATCGATGACATCTACATTGACCTAACACATGAAATAGATATCAGGTGAAAGGATCACTCCCGCTAGCTCTATGGAAGAGATCATCCATTATGGCATAGCCATCATTCCAAAAGGATTCCAAGAGCCTGATCAAGAAATTGATCAATTTTACCTTGACATAGATGGGGACGATTGGCTGTTCACAGAGATCAACATAGCAAGGCATCAAGACCATTCGTAAGGGTCAAGCCAACCTTGCAATGCACCTTGAACATTGGTGCAAACAGAATGGTCTCACCTACCTCGGGGTAGATTTCACTACTTCCCCTTTGGGTAGAGCACCTCCAAGAATGACCTAGGTGCTAAAAGGAAAAGGAAAAGATAAGGAGGGGGAACCAAGAAAACAGGAAGAAACTCTTGAAAGCCCTCCTACTACTTCTGAGAAGCAAGTGGTCGACCTGGTGTCTCTAGGTAAAGAAGAAGAGACCACTGGGGTTTCAATCGATACATCCACAGGATGTTATCACAGCTATAACTACTAAGATACCCACCATTCCTTCTTCCACCCCTTCTCCTCCCCCTGTCATTCAAGCATCTATTCCTATGGATGTGTCTTCTCCCCTTCCTTCTTCCCTTCCATCTCCCACCTCTTCCATTTTCTCCTCTCTCACGGATCTATCGCCTAGTGTTCCCTCCATCCCTTTACAGATCCCTTCCGCCTCCATGACCTTTTCTTCTCCTGTAGTAACTCCAGGCCCTACAAGTAACAATGCGTTGGACTCCTTTTCAATGCCACCACCAAGTGTCTTAATGTTCTTCCCGCTGACCTCTTAAGTTGCTTCACCTTTCACTCCCATTTCTTCCTCTATTCACTCTATTCCCTCTCCCATAAGTCCAAGCTAGATCTCTGACCATCTGGGTCAACACAAGAGAAAGGTTCCCATAGCACCCATGGACTTCTCTGTCATTCCGAAGAAGGGACCCAAGAAGTAGAAAGCTATAACTCGCTTCTCTAAGAGCATTTTGGGAGAGAGAGTCATGGAGATTGCATATCCGGATCCCACCAAAGAGAAGAAAGATCTGTCTCCTACAGACTTTACAGTGACCCAAGTCACAATGGGAACCTCATCTGAAATCCTACAAGGAGAGGCTTTATCTGCCGTAGATGCTCTCTGTAAAAAGCTTCAGAAGCAAAAGAGGAGAAGAGAATACTCAAGGAGAAAAAAAAACATCTCCTCCAAGCTTTGTAGAGAATGGGAAACGCGCTCCGCCTATCACTTTGCTACTGAACCTCCAAGTTCTTACCAAGATAAGATAAATGAATATGCCAAGATTGGCGAACAAGGTGCAGCAGTATCCTCTTGGATAGAGCGAATCCTCAAAGACAATGAGGAAATGATCAAGAAATACACAACGCTCTACCAGGATATTGATCAGGCAAATAAGGAGCTACAAGCAGTAGCAGGATCCCTCTCCGAGGAGTTAGACAATGCTAGATTGCAACATGAAACATTCCAAACAATGACTAACTATTCAGTTGATGACATATTAAAGGTCGGTGTCATCGATCACCCGCGAGCACATAACAAATCTCTCGTCACTTTAGATTATCAGGTTGATCAAATGGAATATATCCTGGAGAGGATAGATAAAATCAAGGACGAAGCCCTAGATGTAAAATACAACATGGAGCAGATGGTTACAAAGATGTCTCCAGGGATGCTCAGTGAATCATTCACCTTGAGGGAGGTAGACGATACAATCCAGCTCTTCAAGGCTATCGCAACCCAAGGTTTGGCGCCAGAGGTCACTTTTGACCGAGAGTCTATCAATAACCTTCTGGCTTGCCGCGATTTCATTGGATTCTTGATCGATGCGTGTGAGGAATACGCCGGGTTACCAAACAAGCTCAAGAATGAAAATGAAACTTGCGAAGTCATTGGCGACCATTTCAAGGGTCCAGATCATAATCAACTTGGACAATTTTCAGTAAGTTTATGGAATACCGAGCTTAGTGTCACATCGCCTCTCGATTAGAAGTAAGACACTTTGTTCAAGCAAAGAGATGATGAGGAGTAGTTTCTCCTTTGGTGTATGCTTCGATCTTTTTGTAGAAATATTTAAAAATTATGTTGGCATTTATGATGACATCATCCATGTTACATCATGGGATGTTGCCATCCAAAAAACTTGCCCAAAGTCAACTTTTTACTTTTTAAATATTTTGTAAATATCTTGTAAGATATTTTGTAAATAATGGTTGGTTTATTTTTGTCTTCTTTCTCCTTCTCCTTCTATAAATATTGGAATACTTGTATTCCGGTGGACATTTTTGTATGAAAAAACAAGTGAAGAAAGAAAGACTTTGTGCTTTTTGTAAGAGAAGAAAATAATAATACATATATTCAAACTTCGTGCTCCATATGTGTGTTATTTGCATTAGATCTTTCTTAAGTTAGATCTATGTTTTTATTCTGTTAGATTCATTCCTGTTATCGTCATATGTTCATCAATATTGCTTTATTTGTTTATGCAAGTAAGTTTGACTCTGTTTACTACCAACCCAAAGCATAAACCCTCTGACCTTTCTGTCTTTGGAATTCTTTTCTTTTCTTCCTTCAGATCTACCCTCCTCCATTCTCTCCCTCTTACATTTCTATTCGTTGTTGGAACTACCTCTACTGGGATGAGATCCCAAACCCCTGAAGTTAGAAGCAGTGTAGATTTGCATAGATTCTTGCTTGATAGATTAGAAATAAACCAATTTTGCTTTCTTTGCCTCAAAGAGAGGCTATGCCTTGCACATTGTTGGCTGTTTCCCCACGACACTGCCTAACCGAAATTTTTCAAACCAATAGTTTTTAGTGACTCCATTGGGAATGAACTAAAGAAATATTTAAAAGCGTAAAAATCACTACCATTGAAAATTTTAACTCTTTGTTAAAAATTAAAATTTTTGCAGAAGTGATCAAACCGAAAATTTCCTTATACAAATCCATAGATCTGGGCCAAATAGGAGCTTTTAGTTCACTCGGTTTTATAAAAGCGGCATATTTCTGTAGATCTAAGATTCTGACATTTCATGATATTTTCAAAACCTTGCAAAATTCAAGTCGAAGATATGAAAATCAGCTTTCTAAATTAACCCACTTTTTATCCTTGTTAATCTTTGTCAGAAAACCGCAATCATTTGTTATTTTAAAAAAGGATAAAATTAAAAATTGAAAAGTACATGCTCTTTGACTTTTTCCGAGAAAAATTAGAAAATTAGAAAGTACAAACAAAATATTGTTGTAAATCTGCTCTTAATTGTTGCAGATCTGAATGGGTACACTAGCGGGTGAACAATTTACTCGTGGCAGAAGAGCTCGTGGAGAAGTTGATCCAATCTTTGATCTACTTCAAAGGCACAATTTCAGTATCACTCGAGAATGATACACATCACTAAGATCGGTGAATGGATCAGCCAAAAGTGCCTCGCCTCCATGAAAGAGCCAGATTTCACAAGGTGCCTCGACATCAATTTGCAGTGCTCTTTTGCTAAGTGGAACCACACTCCCTGCTCGTGTTATTTTTCTGCTTTTCAAATGGTGATAAATCTACTTGTACCATGGGGAAATGCCATGGGTCCTCTAGCACTGCTACATCTAGTCAACCCCCTCCCTCATGGAAATCGCAAGAATTTCCCAAAATTTGATGGGAGTAGAAATCAAAGCACTAGACGCACATATAGTTGTGTTTATTATGTCATGTAGTATTCTGGATGTGACTCATGAAGATGTATCTGTGCATCTCTTTCTTGAGACCTTGCAAGGGCACTGCGCATCGATCGAATGATTCCAGCATTTACCACCGGATCCATCACCAGTTGGGCCACATTATAGACTACATTTGAGGATAGGTACAAGCCTTCAGAAGACGCATTCGCATTATTGTCACAAATCACTCACATGAAGAAGGAGGCCAATGAAACCATGCATGATTTTATCACCCGATTCAATTCACTGATCAATCGTGTGCCTTTGCCATGTTGCCAACATTAGAGAATCAAAAGTGTTTCTTTGTGAACGCAATGAGTTCGAGAGTAAGTTTCTTACTTTTACAAGAACAAATACCCACCTTGGTTCTTGCTCAAGCTGCGGCCATTCAGATAGAAGACAACCTTCTTATATCTAGTGAGTTAAGATGAGAGCCATCAAAATCCAAGGCTTCAACTTCTTCTCAGGCTACCTCATCGGATCCAGCGTTCGAGAAAATGACGAATGACTTGATCTTATTAAAGAAGAAATTGGCTCAAACATCATCTACTACTCCATATCGGGATATCCCACATAGGAACTTCACTCCCAACAACGCCCCTCAAAGGACGCATTTTCTTATTGCTTCTCTAAGGTTAGCAATTGAAGCCACTCCGGTTAATGCCTTGGTTGAAATCGAAGAAGATGATAAAAATTACGAAGAACCTTCGTCGCATGAGGCGAAGATGATCAAGATGTCGGTGGTAGGCGCGACTCTACTATCGGGTATATAGAATTTGAAGATGAGGAATCGATGAAGAAGAGGGTACCCAAGGGTATGTGAGAGGAAATCATACACATTTTTCACTCGTTCACAAGGAAAAGAGGCAAAGGTTGTTCTTTGAAAGACAAAAAGAAAAGGTTGTGGTAGCTCCATTGCCAATGATCACTAAAAGAGGTAATCCCGTTCCTACTCAACCTCATGTTAAACCTGTTGTAAAGAAATATTTTCCTCCTATTTCTCCTCCAAACCAACCTTCTTCCAATTCCATAAAGACCCGGTAATCCTCGTCCACAAAACACGAAACAAAGGACTCATTCCTTCGTTGGCACAACCCTTGGTCGCATTCGATATAATTGATCATGATAAAAAGACCAAGATCCGGATGTTTGAAAGCCGAGTACCTTGATTCAACCTAGAGCAGCTTGTAAGATTAACTAAGTATATCCAAAGCCAGGTTGCCGTCCTTCCTCCCACTTCCCCAAAAGGAATTCTTCCCATGCATCATACGTCTTACGTAAATGTTGCCTAGACTTCTACATAGGGAAAATTGAACCTTTTTACATATCTCTCCTGATCAATGGTCATAAACTAAGTAACTATATAATTGATTATGGAGCTTCTGACAATGTCATGCTAGCAAAGGTCACCCATGATTTGGGCATCACACTTACTAAACCTTTTGGCGAGATCTTTACTCCATGGAAACCAAGCAAGTACCATTGATTGGTCGATTAAGGATGCGTAGTTCGCATTCGCGATATTTCTGTGAAAAGGGTAAAAATGACTATTCTCATAGCTGATATTCCAACAACATACGGGATATTGCTAGGGAGGAGATTTTGTAAAGAAGTTGGTGGGGAAATTCATATGGACTAGTCCAAAGCCAGGATTCCATCAAAGGAGTGATGCAGACGTTGGAACCAGAGTCATAAAAGAAATATCTAGTCACCAATTTTGATGACCCCAAGGCTTAGATTCTTTTCAAATCATCAGGGATGGGAAATTACTTCCTATCCACTCGACTCGAGATAAAATGAAAATTCTCATCTAAAAGAGGATCTCAACAAAGTGTGGATGTTACAGTTTGATGGCAGTTGTGCAATGAGTGGATGCGGTGCTGGGGCTGTTCTAATATCTCATGAGGAGGAGATTTTCCCTTTTTCTTTCAAGTTGCAGTTCTTCAATACGAATAACACCGCCGAGTATGAATCCTTGTTACTTGGCATGCAAGCTACAAAAGAGAAGGGAATCAAGAATCTAAAAGTACAAGGTGATGTCGAGCTAATTGTCAATCAGGTAAAAGGGATATACCAAGTAAAGAATGAACAGCTCAGACACTACCGCAATGCAGTATGGGATAACATCGAAGAGTTTGACACTTTCTCAATCAAAGCAATCCCACGAGCTCAAAATGACATGGCTGATTCATTAGCCATCTCAGCATCTCTCATGCTCCCTCACCCAGGGTTAAAAACAGATACATATACCATTGAGGTGGTTTTTCACCCAAGTGTGCCAGATAATTCACAGCACTAACAGGTGTTCAATGATGACAACCAACTTATCACTTTTCTGGAAAAAGCTGAAAATTTCAAGGAGCTTCATTTTGATGGATCAAATTTTGCGTGTCGTGAGTCTCTCACCGGTCAAGCACATGAATCTGAAAAAGAAACATTGATACGACTTAAAGGAAATAAGATTCCAAAGGTTTAGTCTCCTTAGAACAATTATTTGATAATCATGATCATTTTGTTAAGAAAAAGTGATAGGATGATCCTTCCTCTTCTCTAGAAATTGAATCTATCAATCTGGGTATTGTGGAACATCCTCGTTCTGTGAACATCGGGAAGTGTTGTACACACGAAGAAAAGTAGAAATTCATTAATTTTCTAAAAAATATATGGATGTATTAGCATGGTCTTATGTTGATCTAAAGTCTTTCAAGCTAAAGGACATTCGGCATGACATTCCACTCAAGGACGATGTCAAGCCTTTCCGTCAAAAGCAAAGACATTACAACCCCAAAATCTTAGGTACCATCCAGGCTGAAATTCAGAAGATGTTGGATGCAAGAATTATTTTTCCAATTCATCACAGTACTTGGGTTGTAAATATTGTACTGTGTGGAAGAAGAATGGTGAGATACGCATATGCGTGGACTTTCGCAACTTGAACTAGTCATCCTTAAAGGATAACTATCCACTGTCAATAATGGATCAAGTGCTACAGGTAGTAACCGGTTTAGAAATGTTGTCTATGCTTGATGGTTTTTGAGGTTACAATCAAATTCAAGTCATGCATGAAGATCAGTTTAAGACAACATTCACCACCCCTTGGTTACCTTCACCTACAACATAATGCCATTTGGTTTGATTAACGCCAATGCTACCTTCCAATGAGCAATGGACTTTGCATTCAAAGGTATGATGGGAAAGGTCATCATAATTTACCTAGACGACTTGACCGTGTTCTCTAAAAAATGAAGTGATCACTGTGATCATTTGGAACAAGTCTTGATCGGATGTCGAGAGCACATAATTTCACTAAATCCCAAGAAGTCAAATTTTGTGACCACCGAAGGAAAGTTTCTTGGACATGTCATCACGAGAGAGGGAACAAAGATAGATGTCGAAAGATTCAAGGCTATTCAGAGCCTTACTTTTCCTACAAGCAAGGCGGTGTTCACTCTTTCTTGAAAGGTAAATTTTCTCGGGCGCTTTGTCCTTGATTTTTTCGAGAAGACTCATCATATATCTAATATGATGAAAGTATCCCAAACATTTCAATGGAGTGAGGAAGGCAAGACATCATTCACGAGATATAAAAACTTCCGTCGCTCACACCCCTATTACGGTGTGTCGACTTCAATAAAGACTTCATCATGTACAATTATGCATATGCGCATACTTGTATCGACTATCTTAATGCAAAAAAATTCAGAAGATATAGAATCACCGATTTCTTTCATGAGCTTTCTCTTAAGTCATATGAAATGAAGATGTCAAAATTGGAAAAGCATGCCTTTTCCATGGTAAAACAGATCAAAAATTTCCACTACTATATTCTAAATTCTCATACGGTGGTCTTTGGTTCCAGATGCGGCCGTTAAGTCTATCTTGACTCAACGGGAGTTAGGGGAGCTTACAAGGAATTGGATCGCAAAGGTCCAAGAATACGATCTAGACATCAAATCAACCAAGTTGGTAAGGAGTAAGGGCCTTTGTCAGCTAATGGCTGAAAATAAAGACTCAGAGGTACCGAGGAGCAAGTGCTCACACTTGATGGAGGACAAAATGAACTGGAGAAAGTGGATTCTTTACCCATGGTTCTATTATCATTGTAACCAACGACGAATGGTATTCTGACATCACATTATTTCTCACCTATGGAGAGTGCCCAACTCATCTAACCACTAAAGAAAAGTAGACGGTGAAGCTCAGAGCCACAAGATTGTCATATGGGATGATGGATTGTACAAACGTGGAATTGATGGCATTTTCCTATGATGTGTTGATAAGCCACAATAGATAAGATTGTTAAAGAGTTTTCATGATTCAGCCTATGGTGGTCACTTCTCCTCATTGGTGACAACACATAAAATCATTCGGGCCAGGTACTATTGGCCGACGCTATTTCAAGATGCAGCTACCAGGTAGCGAAATGTGAACTTTACAACAGTTGGTTGGAAAACCAAAACTAGCTGCATTTCCCCTCAGTCCATCATTATTGATGAACCATTCAGAAATAGGGAATTGATTTCATTGGAGCAATCAATCTTGAATCAAGTCTTGGACATAGTCATGTCCTAACAAGCGAATGGATTACTTCACGAAATGGGTGGAGGCCATACCATTAAGCATGCCACTACCGAAGTTGTTTACAACTTCATCAAGGAGAATATTATTGTGAGATTTGGCATTCAACATAAAATCGTTGCTGACAACGCTTCCAAATTCTCTTCACGGGAAGTCATTGGTTTTGTTATGGATACGAAATAACCTTGGCTCATGCTTCTGATTATTATCCTCAAGGAAATGGTCGAAGTGGAATCCGAGAAACAAAAAATTGGTGACTATCATATGGAAGCTAGTTGATGAAAACCAGCGTTCTGGCATAAATCATTGTACGATGCTTTGTGGGAAGATCATATCACTCCAAAGAGGTCTCTCGGCATGTCACCTTTCTAGGTGTTGTATGGGATCGATGCTGAAATCCCTATCTCCACAGAACTTCTGATTTGTGCTTGGCTTGAGTAATCGAAGATGAAACTTTTCAGAGTTAAATTGAAAAGAGAATCATGTACTGTGGCTGGAAGAAAACTAAGTGACAATGGTCGACAAGATTACTGAACATTAGAACCAAGTTAAGAGGCTATTCGACAAGAAAGCTAAGTAGAGAGATTTCCAAGTGGGAGATCTTGTTCTTCTATGGGACAAACGAAGAGAACCAAAAGGTATGCATGGGAAGTTTGACTCTCTTTGGAGAGGGCCATACAAGATCAAGCTACTCAATGGAGTGAATAGTTTCTATCTCTCATGTCTTGATGGAACCGAGCTCCGCTTTCCTATAGTGGGCAGCACTTGAAGATCTTCAGGAAGTAGAGCTTACTCTCTTATTTGTACATTATGCATTCATTGTGTTTTTCTTTCATTGTGTTGTGTGTTCCCTTTCTTCCCTTTTTGGTCACCCTTGTTTTTGACTCTCTGTAACCCAATGGATAGGCACGTAGAAATGGGATTCTCTACCCTTAAGTTTCACTTAAAGATAGTCCCCAAAAAGAGCCAGCTGTTATCCTGTAAATTGACAAGGGCAATTGTACAGTAACCATACCAAAATTTTTGTTTTGGTCCCCTGAGGAGGTCTATTAACATTCAAAATGGCCTAGAACTCCCTTCCAAAAATCAAGTTTTAAGAACTTAGCCATTTTCAGCCTTTTCTAAACTGGGTGCAAGAAATGTTGTGTCAACATCAAGAAATGTGCGCCTTTGAAAACCCTTTGGCGTTGGAAAAATTGTGTCAACATTCAGAAAGTCATGCCTCTTTGGCACTGGAAATATCATGTTGTCATCAAAAAATGTGCGCTAAAGTAAATTTCCTAAGGCGCTAGAGATATCGTGTTGACATCATGAAAATTGCGCCCTTAATAACCTTGGTGCTAAAATCATCATGTTAACATCATGAGATATGCACTTAAGGCGCTAAGAACTTTATGTCAACGCCAATTAAATTGTGCCAAGGTGCATTTGCACCCGTGTCGACACTCTGAAATATGCGCCAAAGAAGGTTGGTGAAATAATAAATGCTAGGTTTTCTATAAATAGGTGCCCGACACCTTTGAAAATTGAAAAAAGTATTTCCTCTATGCTGTCGCCATCCTATCCTGTCACCCCACGTGTCGTTTTTGAGTTTTTGGACCCCAATTTTGTCCTTCATCTTTTATAAAACCGAACAACAACAGCCATCATCGAGCTCACACATGTCTTCATCAAGCAAGAAACCAACCAAGTCTAAAGGAAAAGCAAATTTGATAGAACAAGAGATGAAGTACAAATATCGGAAGGTCGGAAGCTTGACTCATAAGCAGAGAGTGATCTCGACATCAGAGACTCCGAGCTTGGGCATATTGATATGGAAGACTTCTGGGTGAGAACCAACTAGGCAACTAGTGGCCCCTCGATGAACAAGCGGTGGGCGGTGGATTGCACTTTGCATTGTGGTTGCCGAGTAAGTGTTATAAATAATGATTTCATCATGTTGGTGGCTCGATCTTTATAACAAGGACACAAGATGTGTCGAAGATAAGGAGGGAAAGATGATCATCAACCTCATAGCTCGTCATTTGAAATAACCACTGGGCATTCCTCATCACAGAAATATGTCGCTATAGGCCTAGAAGAATGTAAGAAGGCATGGGACAAAAATGAGGACAAATGCATGGAAATGATGAATGAGCTATATCTAAAAAAAAAAGCCAATTAGCGAGATGGCCTCGGACCATCCCTGCAGTGACTTTAATGAGGAATTGAGTGATACAATCACCTTCCGAATAGAGTATTCGGGCTTCTTGACGCCCATTATTTCCACAAATGGATGCTTTGAGGTACTTAGAGACCATGAGCAAGAATACACTGATCAAGCGTTTTGGCTAGGGAAATCATTAGCAACACCATCTCTTAGCAACTTCAATAGGTCTAACAACTGGGAAGTTCTATATGAATTCCTACATTGTATACGCTGCTAAGCATCGGTAAGAGATTTTACAGGCCTAGCTCGGTATGGGGTATGGCCCCAGGTCAAAATATATGAATTCTACCCAGAGCTAAGGCTCGAGAACAACATCCCCCAGTTCTCAAAAATAGAGCCAAGGTGTCGAAGACCATTCAAGAAAGGGTCAAGCCCACGTTGCAGTGCACCGAACATTGGTGCAAAAAGAATAGTCTCACCTACCTTGGGGTAGATTTCACTACTTCCCCTTTGGGTAGAGCACCTCCAAGAATGGCCCAGGTGCTGAAATGAAAAGGAAAAGATAAGGAGGGTGAACCAAGCAAATAGGGAGAAACTCTTGAAATCCCTCCTACTACTTCTGAGAAGTAAGTGGTCGACCTTGTGTCTCCAGGTAAATAATAAGAGACCACCAAGGTTTCAACGGATACATCCACTTAGGATGTTATCGCAACTACAACTACTAAGGTACCCACCATTCCTTCTTCCGCCCCTTCTCCTCCCCTTATCGTTCAAGCATCTGTTCCTATCGATGTGTCTTCTCCACTTCCTTCTTCTCTTCCATCTCCCACTTCTTCCATTTTCTCCTCTCTCACGGATCTATCACCTACTATTCCCTCCATCCCTTTACAAATCCCTTCCGCCTCCATGACATTTTCTTCCCCTGTTGTAACTCCAGGACCTATAAGCAGCAACATGTTGGAATCCTTGTCGATGCCACCACCAAGTGTCTCAACATTCTTCCCTGCGGCCTCTTCAGTTGCTTCCCCTTTCACCCCCATTTCTTCCTCTATTCCCTCTACTCCCTCTCCCATAAGTCCAAGTGGATCTCTGACCATCTGGGTCAACACAAGAGAAAGGTTCCCATAGCACCCATGGACTTCTCTGTCATTCCGAAGAAGGGACCCAAGAAGCAAAAAACTATAACTCACTTCTCTAAGAGCATTTTGGGAGAGAGAGTCATGGAGATTGCATATCCAAATCCCACCAAAGAGAAGAAAGATCTGTCTCCTACAGACTTTACAGTGACCCAAGTCACTGATGGGAACCTCATTTGAAAGCCTACAAGGAGAGGCTTTATCTGCCGTAGATGCTCTCTATAAAAAGCTTCAGGAAGCAAAAGAGGAGAAGAGAATACTCAAGGAGCAAAACAAACATCTCCTCCAAGATTTACAGAGAATGGGTAACGATCCACTGTCAATTGCCACCGAACCTATTGAAGTTCTCAGTCAGGATAAGATAAATGAATACGCCAAGATTGGTAAACAAGGTGTGGTAGTATCCTCCTAGATAGAGTGAATCCTTAGAGATAGTGAGGAAATGATCAAGAAATACACAAGTGCTCTACTAGGATATTGATCAAGAAAATAAGGAGCTACAAGTAGTAGCAGGATCCCTCTCTGAGGAGTTGGACAACGCCAGATTGCAACATGAAACATTCCAAGTAATGGCTAATTGTTCAGCTGATGACCTATTAAAGGTCGGTGTCATCGATCACCCGCGAGCACATAACAAATCTCTTGTCGCTTTAGATTATTAGGTTGATCAAATGAAATATATCTCGGAGAGGATAGTTAAAATCAAGGATGAAGCCCTGGTTGAAAAATACAACATGGAGCAGATGGTTACAAAGATGTCTCAGGGATGCTTAGTGAATCGTTCACCTTAAGGGAGGCAGATGATACAATCCATCTCTTTAAGGCTATCACAACACAAGGTTTGGCACCAGAGGTTACTTTTGGAGAGTTTATCAATAACCTTCTAGCTTCTTGTGATTTCATTGGATTCTTGATTTATGCATGTGAGGAATACTTGAGTTACAGACAAGCTCAAGAATGAAAAGGAAACTTGCAAAGTCATTGTGCAACCATTTCAAGTGTCAGATCATAATCAACTGAGACAACAACCAACAAGTTTATTGAATACCGAGCTTAGTGTCACATCACCTCTCCTGATCAGAAGCAAGACACTCCATTCAAGCAAAGAGATGATGAGGAGTAGTTTCTCCTCTTCGGGTGTAAGCTTCGATCTTTTTGTAAAAATATTTTAAAAGTATGTTGGCATTTACGATGACATCATCCATGTTACATCATGGGATGTTGCCATCCAAAAACTTGCCCAAAGTCAACTTTTGACTTTTTAAATATTTTGTAAATATCTTGTAAGATATTTTGTAATTAGTGGTTGGTTTAGTTTTGTCTTCTTTCTCCTTCTCCTTCTATAAATATTGGAATACTTGTTGTATTCGGTGGAAATTTTTGTATGAAAAAGAAGTGAAGAAAGAAAGACTTTGTGATTTTTTTAATGAGAAGAAATATTAATACATATATTTAGACTTTGTGCTCCATATGTGTGTTATTTGCATCATATATTTCTTAAGTTAGATCTATGTTTTTATTCTGTTGGATTCATTCTGTTATCATCATATGCTCATCAGTATTGCTTTATTTGTTTATGCAAGTAAGTTTGGATCATTTACTACCAGCCCAAAGCATAAACCTCTCGACCTTTCTGTCTTTGGAATTCATTTCTTTTCTTCCTCCGAGATCTACCCTCCTCCATTCTCTCCCTCTTACATTTCTAGAATTCGATTCTTGATAGGAACTAGTTTCCTTCTGCCATCTCAAAGAGGGATGAGATCCCAAACCCCAAAAGATTTTCAAGTTAGAATAGTGTAAATTTGTCACGATAGATTCTGCTTGATAGATTAGATCGGGATAAACTAGTTTCACTTTGCCATCTCAAAGAGTGGCTATGCCACCTTTAGACAAATGCGAAGATATCTGTCCCTAGTGGGTAAGATGATGGGTCCCAGACCCCCCTGAAGATATCAAAAAATGGGCCCGCATGAAATGGAACCCTTGTGGTGCTCTAGAAATAGCTGCGATGCCAAACGGATTCATTCTTTTCTCATTTAGCTTGAAGGAAGATTTCGCTCGAGCTCTTCTGGGTGGTCCTTGGTTTTTGGTAGAAGAGGGTTCTACATCAGGAAATGGTCACCTGGCTTCAACCCGCTCACTAAAACCATGACTCAAGCCCCAATATGGGTTCATCTACCAGGTCTTCCCTGGAGTTCTGGCATCCTGCAGTTATCAAAGGTATTGCTCTTTCTATGGGTTCTCTAATAGCAATAGACCAGGCCACCAAGGCTAAAACTAGATTCATTCATGCTCATTTCTATGTCAACGTTGATGTCAGTTGCCCACTCCCAAAATCGATTGAGCTCTTATCAGATTTTGGAACATGGACGCAACCCATTGAATTCAAATATATTCCACAAGCATGCTCCATCTGCAAAAGCATCAGCCACAAAGCATCTGGATGCCCCACTAAGCCTCAGCCTAAGCCCAAATCCCATGAAGCCTCTCCCAAGAAAAAAGGGAAATATATTCAAAGATGATTCCCGAAGAGGCTCGACCATCCCTACTTCCAACCCCTTTGCTCTCCTTGAGGAAGGCGAGATCACTAACGACTCTAACATGGTTACCCCTCTCGCCCCCCAGCCTCTTTCCACTATGATCTCTATTCCCACGGAGGTTCCCCTTGCTTCCCCTCCCCTCCTCGATGGTTGTTCCCCCCTCAGTGGTTGCTTTCGCTCCCCCTTCTCCACCTTCACATTCCCCCCCTCCAACTTTCTTCTATCCCTCCCTCCTCTCCCCATCCTTTCCTGAGCCTCCTCCTGCTGGCACCACCCCCCGGTCCTCCTTTCTTCTCCCCTCTCGACTCCAGATCTCCCCTCCACTCAAACCTCTGATGACAACTTTAACCCTCGCATGACCAAAGCAGCTATAAGAAACCTGATATTGGAATGGAGAAATTTTGTGGGCGTACCCTCTGGAAATGTCAAGCTTCAACAAGAATCAGCCCTGAATGTGGCCCAAGGAACTCAGAGCACCATCCCCATGGTTGTGGGGAGTAAACCCAAATCCAAGAAATGAAGGTGATCTCATGGAATATAAGAGGTCTTAACTCTCTGCAAAAATAGAGGGTCCTCAAGGATATGAAATTTAACCACTCTCCTGATATTATTATGCTTCAGGAAACCAAACTTAAAAAGGATGACAGTCTCTTGAAAATTTGGCCTGCAGCTTCCTTTGCGTCCCAGCTTTCTACAAGAAATTTGGGAGGCTTATGCACTCTCTGGGATCCCAAAATTCTCAAAGGTGATTGCCTTCTACAACACCCCAATTTTTTGTGCATGCTCTTCCAAGAGGTAGGCTCTGATTCTAATTGGATAGCAATCAATGTTTATGCCCCTAATTTGGAAACCCAACGTGAAAGACTCTGGTAGGACATTTCAAATTTCATAAAAAATTGCGGCAATTTTCCTGTTCTCATTATGGGAGACTTCAACAACACTCTCTACCCATCTAAAAAACAAGGAGGAGCCCCAGCTAACCCCTCCAACATGGAAGCTCTAGCTGACTTCATACGTGAGGAGACACTCTTAGATATGGACCTACATGGTGCCTCCTTTACTTGGTCCAACCGCAGAGTGGGCAGAAATCATATTCAAAGTAGATTAGATAGGGCTATGGGATCTTTGGATTGGATCTCTCTTTACCCGATTTTTTCCTAGTTCCTTGTCTCGTGCAGCATCTGACCATAGCCCCTTGCTTCTATGTGCCAACAACAAGATGAACATAAAGAATCCTCCCTTCAGATTCGAGCTTGCTTGGCTTGAAAACAATCATTTAGACCCTCTTATTAAGAGCTGGTGGGACATCAAAATTAAGGGCTCTAATATGTTCAAGTTCTCCAGTAAGCTCAAGGAAATCAAAAAGCAACTTAAGATCTGGAAGGGCAAGGTGTTGGCAACATCAAACTACGTAAACAAAAGCTGACTCAGGAAATAGCTAACATTTCAGCCCTGGTGGAGGCAGAAGGAAGATCGGAACATCTCCATAAGCAAGAAAACTCTCTTCTCAATGAATTCCATAACATCCTGAAAGAAGAAGAGACCTATTGGAAGCAGAGATCATGGGCGCTTTGGCTTGATCAGGGAGACCGTAACACTAAATTCTTCCACATTACAACTTCTAAACACAAAAGCAGAGACAAAATCAGAGAACTGCTAACCCCGATAGGTAATTTATTAACCTCTGACATTGATATCTCTAATGAATTAGTCTCTTTTATTCTAATCTCCTTCAGGAGCCGAGAATCCCCCAATGAGCAAGCTATGTCCAAGATGCTTCAACACATTCCTAAATTAGTCTCTGATGATATGAATGGAAATTTAACAAAGCCCTTCTCTATGGAGGAAATTCACAAAGTGGTCTTCACCATGAAAGGTGACAAAGCTCTAGGCCCCGACGGCTTCCCTACGTTGCCTTCTTCCAAATTTTCTGGGAGATCATCAAGCAAGATCTCTTTAACGCGGTGAATGAATTCCAACTAAGAAACTCCCTTCTGAAAGAATGGAATACTACTTTCATCACTCTTGCCCCCAAAGCCCTTGACTCTAAGTCTGTTGCCAACTTCAGACCAATCAGCCTATGCAACACCTCCTACAAAATCATCACCAAGATGTTGGCTACTAGACTTAAACCCCTGATGAATGACCTCATCACACCGCATCAGAATGGTTTCATCAGTGGTCACTTTATCCAAGGGGGTATCATCACAGTTCATGAAGCCATTCACTCTGCCCAACATTCGAAGTCTACTGCAGAATGATCCTCAAATTAGACATGCAAAAAGCATTTGACAGAGTCAGCTGGACTTTCCTGATCCGAAGGTGTTGAAAAGCTACGGTTTTGACAACAGATGGTGTAGCTAGATTTTTTCTTGCATTGCTACCCCTTATTTCTCGATCCTCATAAATGGCATCCCGACTGGCTTTTTCAAAAATAGCAGAGGTATTAGGCAAGGGGACCCTCTATCTCCTTTCCTCTTCTTGTTTATGGCGGACACCCTCAGCAGAGCCTTAGAGGCTGCCAAGAGTCAGTCTGTCATTTTGGTATAAAAATCACCTCTAGCTCCCCTGCGGCCACTCATAGCCAATTTGCATGGATGATACCCTTCTCTTGAGTGCCGCCTCGGTGATCGAAGCTCGTGCCCTCAAGGAAATTTTAGAAAACTACCAAATTGCCTCTCAACAACTGATTAACTTCACCAAAAGCAAGTATATCCTTCCTAAACACCCCTCCTCAAACTCAAAGGAGGATTGTTGACATCTTTGGTTGCAGAATTGTGGACTTACCCTCCTCCTATCTTGGCATTCCCCTTTTCAAGGGAAAGAAAACTAAAAATATATGGAATCCAGTCATTGAGAGATACCAAAAAAAACTGGCACTTGGAAAGGTGCCCTTCTAAGTCAGGCAGGAAAACTTCAATTGGTTAAAGCTACTCTTCAGAGTTTACCTATCTATTTTATGTCTTTACTCAAAATGCCTTCCTCAGTGATATCAATTGTTGAGAGAATCCAAAAGAAATTTCTATGGTCGGGTGTGGAGGACAAGAAGCGGATACACCTTGTCTCTTGGAATGAAGTCTGTAAGCCGACCAATCTGGGAGGTCTTGGGATTAGACAGATTGCTGACATGAATGTTGCCCGCTAGCTAAAATTGGCTGGGAAGTGGCTCATGGTAACTCTCACTGGGCTCAGCTATTGAGAACCAAATATTTGTCTCAAGAAGAAGATTTCCTTCTCTCCTCCCCACCCCACTGGCTCGGCTATTTGGAACTCGATCACTAGCTCGCTTCCTCTTTTGCATACTGGCACCAAGTGGCGGCTGGGGAATGGTAGATTAATAGATTTCTGGTCGGATTGGTGGATTGGGGAAAACCTCTGTGCCTAAACCCTGTTTGGGACTCTATCAAAAGAACCCTCATCAATCGCCATGGAAAGAAAATTTTTGGTTACTGGAGATTGACGAATTCAATTCCCTCTTGGGATATCCCGGATTGGTTGGGTATCAACGAGCATCAAAGTTAGTGTATGAAGTAGTTGAGAATTGCACTATCCTCTATCTATATTCCTTTCTCCTTGCTACGATGATGATCGTATTTGGCCCCTCTCCCCTTCTAGCTCCTTCTCTCGTTAAAGTTGCCTATGATTCAAAGCCCGGACCAGCTCTGGACCTCCTCTCTACAAAATTTGGCCCAAAGAGACTATCCCCAAAATTGGTTTCTTTTCCTAGCTCTCCTTCAAGAATGCTTTCCTCTTGGGTGAGAACTTAAAGAGGAGAGGCTTCTCCCTTCCCACTCGATGTGTTCTTTGCTACAAAGCTTGGAGTCCTCCTCTCATCTCCTTCTTCACTGTCCCTTTTCTCAAGCTATCTGGAATTGGCTTCTGTCACATTTTGGTGTTGTCTAGACTTTCCCGAATCCATTCATGATACCCTCAATCAATGGTGTTCCCCCTTCTCACACCCGACCCTCTCCCTAGCTTGGAAACTTATCCTCCCTCATGGCATCTGGGGCATCTGGAAGGAAAGAAATAGGAGAATTTTCAAAGATCAATGTCTGGAACCTGATAGGGTGGCCAACCATATTGCTATACTCTTCCAAGATAATCTAAATAGTTGCTTATGGAAGAAATATCAGCAAAAAATCAGTTCTGTAATAACATGGAATGGAGTCAGTGGATTGCGATCCTTCCCACGGAAAAACCCTCATCCCTGGCTCGCTCTGCTATTCGGTGGCTCCTCCCCCTTGGATGGTTGAAACTTAACATGGATGGTGCTTCTAAAGGTAACCCAAGGAAATATGGGGGTGTGATCCTCTCGCAATTCTTTTGGTTTCCCTCTTGCAGCTATTGCAGCTAATTTTAGCATGGGGACCAACCATCACTCTAAAGCCTTAGCAGTCCTCAAGGGGCTGGAGCTGACTCTCCAAATTGGCAACGAGCCTTTAATTGTGGAAAGTGACTCTCTCAATATCATAAATCTCCTTAATTCGGATGACCCTGGACAATGGTCTATTAAAAACATTATTGTTGATATCCATGTCTTCTTCAAAGGAACTTCCAGCAGATCAAATTCCAACATATCTTCCATGAAGGGAATAAGGTGGCTGATTGCATGGCCAACATTGGTGTCCTCCTTGACACTCAACAAATTTGGTCAGGAAATTTTCTTATCGATCTCCTTCAAATTGCTTAGAATGATTGCTCCTTTTCTAGCTAACTTACTATGGTGGTGGGTTTCGATCCTTATGTCAGCAAGCTAAACAAAAAGAACCCCACTCTTAATAAGGGTGGTGGTCATGATTATCTCATAATGATGATATGATGGTCTATGGAGCCGAGCATGTGGGATGAGAGTTATTTCACTCGGGTGGATCTGGTTTTGAGATGCGCACTCTCACATCACAATCATAACAGGTTCAGGAGGGTTGATGACGTGAATGACTCCCACATTTTATGTGAGATTTTTAAAGCCAACTCGTCCCCTCACCTCTATTCATTGCCATGGGATAATCACCATGGGTGGGAAACTCAAAAGGATCGAACCAACTTCTTGCACTGAACTGATGGAGGACCAGGAAGTCTGGAATATTCTCAAGGACAATGGTGTAACTACTTTCCTGGAAAGAATGACTGGGTACTCGCCATGGTTTCTTATGGTGCCCTAGCTACCTGGTCGTGCGTGGTAGAGTCCAAATTGGAAATACTTCTTTCACCATCTCCACCAACGCCATTGCCTTGGTGACTGGCCTTCCAGCCTCTGGGGTAGTTTACTTCAAGAGGTCCTTGCAAGTGAGCTCCAAGATTTCATGACAAAGGTGAGAAGCCGCCAAGTATCTTTCTGGTTATGTTGGGAATCCCTGCTCCCCCTTGGGACAAGGTTGTAGAAGTAATTATGAGATATTTCACCATCGATGGGTGATATAGGTTGGTCTTTGGGCCCCATTTCTTCATTCTTTCTCACCTTCGTGGGGGAAGAAAATCAATCTCGCTGCCTTTCTATTCCAATCTCTCGAGCATTCTTTAAATCTGCAAGGAGGGAGAAGGCCCCTTTCTTCATCAGGGCCTTCTTTACCTCCTCTTCAAATGTGTTGCTTCTCCTGCTGAGATTGCTCATTTCCCTTCCAAGTCTGGTCGGCCCCGCCATACCCCCACCTCTTCTCCCCTTCCATCCCCTGCTTCCCGTCCCACTTCCAAGCAAGTGCCACCGCCTGCAAGTCTCCTCTGACTCGATTCCGAGGTGGCAATCATGGGTTCCTCCCTCGCGGTTTTGTCCCCCCTGTTTCCCCGTTAGTCCTCCTCATTCTCCTGGCCAGACATGCCTCGTCCTTCCTGTTGATGATGTTGTGGTTACTGCTTCTTCCCCAACCTCTAGCTTGAGCTCCATCTTTTGAAGCACCGGGTTTAGCTAAGTTATATCCTGACTCCCCTGAATCGGGTCCGGTTGACATGGATGAGGAGCCGAATGAGGAGGGGCTGAATCTACATAGAGTGTACTGAAAAAGGGATCATCCCCCAGATACCAAGATGGAAGCTCCTTCAAAAGTGGAAGACACCGTGACTGGGGACATCGTGGGGACGCTGATGGAACTGCTGATGACACTAGTAACCAACCTGAAGACCGACAAGTTGAATTGGTGGCTTCCATCCTGGCCAAGCTACAATGTTCCTTCATTGTCCTTAAAGCTTGGGAAATTTTCACTGATAACACCAGGGCTGCCATCACCAAAGATTGCTCTGAGCTAATTGCACTTGCTGATCAGCTGGCCAAAGAGTCAGGCTCCATCCAAGCTAAGCATACCATTAATGAGCTGAGGAAGCTCCTTTGATGTTTTTTTTTAATTTGCTTTTGTTTTGTTCGGTTGTTTGGTTTTTTTTTTTTTGGAATTTTCTTGGGCTTATCTAAATGTAATCCTTGTTTGACCAAGCTATCCTAGCTACATGAATGGATCACTTTGAATAATGGAGCCCCAAACTTTAGGGTAAGATCAAACTCTATCCTTTCTCCAAAGTGTATTTCATTGTTGTGTTTGATTCTATTGAGGATCGTGAAATCATACACGATAGGTATTTGGTTTGGGGGGATTAATATGGACTCATGAATAAACCCTGGTATCCCTTATTTGACCCATTGAAAGACTCATTTGACATAATGCCCATCTAGGTTAGACTCCCAAGCCCCCTATAATTGTGGGATAAATCTTTCTGGAAGACATTGGTAATAAGTTGGGAGCCTTTGAAAAATATGATGATGCTACCACCCTTCAACTACATAATACTTATGCTAGGATTCTTGTGGATCTAGATGTTATCCAGGAATTCCCAAGAGTATAAATTTTCTTGATTGGTGAAAAAAACTGGACTATGAAAGATTAGATTTCGAGTGTCACATGTATTTTAAAATGGGACATGTGTTAGTGGATTGTGGTCACTCTAAGAAAAAAAAGCAGCCAATTCTTTACGGTGGTGGATTCTCTCCTTATCACTTCACCATTGATCCCTATACCGATCCTATTCATGATTCTATTTCGCACCCCTCTCGGGTGGCCTCTCCCCATGTGGTGAACCCCTCCTATTTATGTCATTCGAATCAAAGAATCATGATCCACAAGCCTTTGTCAAGGAATACTTGGAGAGTGTAACCCCATCTTCTCATGAAAAGTTTCATTTTCTACCTATTTCCTGTTTACATGTTCTTCTCCCATGTGATTTTGGTGCCGAGATTAACAAGGAGGAGTGGATGATAGTCTAGAAAAGATAAGAGTTTTCACTAAAAGCTGCAATCAACCCCTTCACATATGACACTTAAATCACATTATTTGGTTATTGGTTGAATGTAGTTATATGATGTTGGTATTGTGTAGGGGTGGTGTTTTGGCTTCTACCTAGCAGTTTGTTTGTCATGTTTCTTTTGATCTTCATTGTTGTATTTTTGCTTCAATCCTTTTTGTTCTGAGTAGGATCCTAGTGAAATTTTTTTATCCTCAATATAGTAATAATAATAATTTATTACAATTGTATGAACTCACCCATGTGGGTACTAACACGATATGATTCATAATATTCCCCCTTGGTGCAAATATAGGGAAACAATATCTTTAATTGCAACATTCCACCTCTCGCTTACTCATGATCTAGATGGTTTTTAGGTGAACCAACAACATCAAAGATGGTGCGGTCACTAATCCCAAAAATGTGAAATTCTTGAATTTTTTTGAGTGTTTTGGTTAAGTGACCATTTTTCTTAGTTGTGTTTACCTTATTAGTTAAAAAATGCAAAAATTTCTAATAGTTATCTAATTTTCATTCAATTTTATCTTTAGTCGATCAATGCGGACTGGAGGAATAAGAGGAACAATTCCTTCATTCATCTTGTTCCCGATTTTCTGATTTGACCATAGTACATTATTTTTAGTATTGTTCAACTTTTTGTTGGTTCTACGGAACTTTTTCCTTTGTTCCTTTGGTCCTTTAGTTCCCCACATCTCTTGCATTTCCACAACTCTCCCTTTGTGTTGACCTTTTCAAATATTTTGAGAACTTGTTGAACAATTATATCCTCCCTTTTGTTCCCCATGTGACCCTTTTATCCACAAGCCTTCATATCTTCTTCTTTATGGATTTTGTGGATCTTTGTAGAACAAGGGAATAGTTCCCTATTAGTGTCGGTTCCTTGCAGGTTGGTCTTCTCTGCAACACTCTTCTTGTCCTTCTTTTTGGTAATTTTAGGTGTTCATGGAATGACTAGAACTCATTCTTCGTGCCCTTATTTTCCCGCATCCATGACATCTACGCATTAAAGGGAATTCCTTGAGTTACGTGATTCCGGTCATGTCTTCTTTACAAAGGAAAGGGATAATTTTATTTCCCACAGCATAACTTTATCCACACAACACTATGTTTTTCCCTAAATCAATTTTTTTCGAGCCAAAAACTATATAAAGCCCCATACTTATCCATTTTAAATCATTTGTGAATTGAGCTCTAATTTTGCCTTGTCCATTCCTTACGCCATTTGCCAAAGAAGGTATTTTATTAAGTAACTTGGTCATTTTTCACCCAAATTCAAAAATTTGAGTTGCATTAGGACTATTGTAAAGCACCTTTTTGTCATAAAAGAGGTGAGTAGTTTTACCCTTTCTTGCTCTAATTTGATAGTTTTTGCATTAAGAGCCCTATCCCTTTAAATATTTGTTGTAACTAAGCTGTTTAGACTCCATTTTCTCTAAATTCTACCTAAATATTTCATAAAGAAGTTTCAATGTGTGTAGGATGAACATATTTAATCTTTAGATACCTCCATGACTGCCATAGGAGATAATGATGTCAGAAACATGAACCTGAATGACTTTTGGGCCCACATTTTAGAAGATACTCCCATTGTAATTGCCCAATGTATAAAAAATAGTGGAATTGCTTATGTTGTCGGCTTCCCCACCTCAGTGTAATGCACTAACATAGCTCTATCTTATGCCTCAAAATTAGACTCATAAACAAAGGAACTGAAGGACACCCAAGGGAAAATCATTTCCAAACTAGATGCCCATTAGATTAATGTGGCCTTGGATATCCCAAAATTTTAAGATTCCAAAATCATGACAAAGGATGAAGCCCAAATTATTTTTGATCAAAATTAAAATAACTATAAAACTATGATTGCTAAATATTGGCTAAAGACTAAAGGAAAGGGCCTTCCAAGTTGCCCAAAATCCTTTATAGAAGTGATTTTAAAGAAATTTTGGATATGATCAATGCATTTCTTGCAATAATAATGGGCATGCCATCCACCAATGAGTTCCAATACTAGATGTGTGTGTATATCAATGTGATATGTGAAGATAAACAAAGGTTGAACTGTTGAGAAATTATTTGTGAAAATTTGACTCACCAATTGGTCATTTTACATATGAGTAAGAAATTCCAAATGACCTCATACACGATGCACACGATAAAAACATACAGAGTATGGGTAGGATTTTTAGGCCAAGAAGACAAGCATAATCCACCAATGTATGAGTTCTACACTCAACTCACCTATGAAAATAGAAAACATCATCATAGGAGAGTAAGTGATGCCTTCACAATGTTATTGGTTAGAATACTAGAAGGTAATGTGGTGAAAGGGTTTCTTCGGAGGGGGAAAGTAATTTCTATATATGGTAGCCTCTTCATTCAATTTAAAAAGTTCTCATACATTCGGGTAGCTGAATTTGAGGAGTACCAAACAAGCTTCCAATATCTGCAAATGATAATTTGATCCTTGTTAAACTCTCCAAACATTTATATATACTAAACGAGAAACCTGAGGACAAAAGGATCTCAGGCATCCAATTCCCTATCTCACTAGGAAATTACACTTGTAGGTCTGCCCTTGATGCCCAAAATGTTGAGATGACCATTTTAGAATTCAAGTTTCATACTTACTAAAAGAGGTCTTCCTTTGATAGTAAAAGTTTTATTTCAAAGAATCTAAGAATGACCTACTATCATGTGCCAACATTCAAAGACTATTGGGAAGATTGTGTTGATGAGTGTGAGGTAAGGAAGAGATATTTGGTAGACTATCATTGTAACAAATCAGGGATATCAATGTGTACAAAGTTCCTAAAAGAATAAAATATGATTACTCTAACTTGTATACTATGGAATACATGAGGTCTATTTCAATTACACTCCTCTGTGAACCATCAATTGGTCGCGAAGGAGAGGGACAATCCTGGTGAATTGAACAATCCAATCCTCCCGTGAACTAGGAATTGGTATAAAAAGAATTTGAAAGAGTTCAAAGAATCAATGAAAACATATTGTTGCCAAGAGGCTTCCACCTCACAAAAGGAGGTTCCAACTCAACAAACTCCTTCCTCCTCACCCTTGGACTCGAGAAAATAAGGTATAAATGAAGATAAAAAACTTAAAGGAGGTTGAGAAGGAGGAAGAAACATGAGCAAATGGTTGAACAAGAAAAGATTCAAGAATTAACTGATTGAAGGCTGATCGTACCCCTGAACAAGTGCCAAAACCATGTGAAGAGAGAAAACTAGGTTGGAGAAAAAAAAAGAAGAAGAAGAGGAAGGTGAAGAGGGTGATGAAGAAGAAGATGAGGTAGAAATCATTGACCGAGGTACAAGTAAAATAGATGTCTCTAGGCCTAAATTGGAGGTTAGAAGGACACCTTATTCTTTTATTGTGACTTCCACTCTTGAAGTCCCTACTTCTCAAATTCTTAGTCCTCAGAATTTCCTTGCATTTCCTCCTTCTCAGATCCTTCTTCTATAAATTCATTCACATGGGTCCAACCCATGATTGAAAACAAGAAAAGGAAATATCCATCTCAATTGAAGTTCCAGGGTTTGATGCAGTGGTTGCTCTTCTTGGTATAACTCCTCCCAAGAAAGCCAAGACAACTTCTTATCTAGTTTTAGATTATAAGGACAACAATTCTTATAAATTTCTAAACCAAAAGAAGATAAGAGTGAAAAAGAAATATCTATTTCAGATTTTGAGCTCACTAGAATTAGGCTTGGAGAATCAACTCTAGAAGAAGAGGTGCACAATCTCAGAAATATTGTCTCCAAAGTTATTAATAGGGTGGAAAAAGGAAGGCAAACTCAAGAAAAACTTGAGGATTAGGTACAAGTTCTTTAAAATATTATCAAATCCTTGCTCTCATCAGAAAAGACCCCCTTGATCCCACTCATCTCTCTTCACTTCCACCCATTTCCGCCACTGCTAGGAATGATTTCAAATATATTGAAGAAATTCATAAGCATGCAACATTGACCAAAGCTTCGAGGCCTAGGTGGAGGGAATTATAGTTTATGGTTTGAAATTTATTGATGAAGAATACATTTTTATGATAATATCTCCTCATCCCAAGATAAAATCAACTCAAGAATAAACACCATTGATAATGATACTAAGATTTGGGAAGATTGTATTCAAGATCTCGAATCATGAACACAATTGATGAAAATATTCTCTTGTCTCACAAGATTTTTAATGATTCAAAGAGCAACCTATCTAAGAATTGGACATACAAGTGTGGAATGGAGAATTAAGGTTCTAGAGGAAGTTGCAATTGAACCAAGATCCATGGTATAGAAAGGTGAATCACTAAAGGATGAGATCTTCACTAATTTACAAGCCCTCCATTGCCAATTCTACAAGGACAATTTTGCATAGAGGAATCGAGTTGATCAGATCAAATAAAAATTAAAATCATTGATCAAGGAGGATTTATTCAAAGAAGACTCAATCAAAAAGGAAAAGATGGAGGAACTCTAAGAATTTCACAATGTTGTAGTAGAGGCAACAAAGGGAATTATGTAGAATGGTGGGATTGCAAAGGAGATGGAGTACTCTCTTAGAAGTTGGTTGGCTGCTCTCGCAAACACCATAGTTCCTAAGAGCATGGATATTTCAACTGTTGTGACTAAATTCAGAATACAAGTGCTCAAAATAAAGGTCCCATCCTCAAATGTTCCTATTTCCCCTTTCTCTGGTAGCATATTGTTTCCTAATTGTCTTATTTTGAGTTGGCTTTATTATTCTAAAAATAAAATTGTAAAATAAAGCCAACTTATGTAATTAATTAATTAAGTGTTTAACACTTAATTAAATATAATTAGTTAGAAAAGGTAGTTACATCCTCCCCTTAGCCTATATAAGGCTTCATTCTCACTTGTAAAGGGGTTGATATTGGTGTATTTGGATGTAATATACATATTTTTGATCAATACAGAAGAAGACCTTCCCTTTCTCATCTGAGTTCTTTCCATTTCTCTCTCTTGCAATCTAATTAATGTGATAGTTTGTTATACATGAAATATGAAACTTTGTGTTCAAATCCATGAAGTGAAATGTGTTGAACTTTGTTTCAATTTGCATTCTATGTATTATGGGGTTTTCATTTATACAAACACACATGTTCTTGAGTTCTATTTGCATGCATAAGTAGAATAAAAATATGCAATATCTTTATTTGAAAGTGCTACTTCTTCCCTTCTCTCTTTTGCATTCAGTTGGTAATCTTGGGGAACCAAGGGGATTTGTTTATCTTTGATCAGTTAGTTAGTTGCAACTGTGTTTCCCTAACTTGTCTTACCCTAGTCATACTACTGTAATTCCTCCATGTCTTTTCCTAGTTTCTCTTCTGTATTGAAAATAATGATTCAAATGCCATGGTCACCAATATCCTCATCTGAAATTAATTAGTTTGTATATTTGTACATACTTAGGGTTTTGGATTTTGAATAAGGGAACCTCCCCATTAAAGAGGAGGGATTGTTGTCCCCTTTAGAACTGTTGATTGTTCTTAGCAACAAATTTTCCAACCAACATATGGTTTTACAAGTGGTTTACCAAAAACCAATTAGGATGGTTTTGTAAGTGGTTAAAAAAACCAAAACACCAAGAAGGTTTTATAGGAAAACCAATAAACCTAAATGGTTTTATCAAGACAATCAACAACCTAAATATCATGTTGCTGCAACACTTTATCAATTTTCATCACTATCTTACATCAGAGGAAAATACAAGAATCACTTACTTATTACATCAAATGAATAAGAATGCATCAAGTGTTATAATTTTATACTGTGCACGAAAATGGAAAGCAAACACACAACTTAAAATATACCACAACATCATTATACAACCCCATCGTTTGTGGCTAGAGAGAGGATGCTAATTTTCTCCTTCCTCTAATGCCTTCATCCTCTAGTAATGATGATACTAACGCAATAGAATGTGAACATGAGGCTTAGTTTGAAATGCCCCCAAATTTTGGTGGCCGAATGTAGTTTCAACTAAAAATGCATTCATTACAATAAATTAGATTTTTTCACGTGACCAAAAAATACACACAATAATAATTATAAAATCCAATTAAAGTTTGGATATTAAGAAATATGTTACCAAAAAGGACACCTTTAATGACACAAAATGACTTTTGATCACAAATTTTTTTAAGGAACCCACCTGAAAAAAACTTATGGAAATCATGGCGAATATGGTTGGAACTAAATTTTTGGGTTGGCAAATTATCTAAAATTAGTTTTTGTGGCATTGGAAAAATAATACTTTTTTAAAGGAAATTGTAGATGGAATAGTGAACAAAGGATAATTCATTTGCATGAAGGATATTTCTTGCACAAAACACATTTTAATTCAAAATGGAGGTCTACCACATGTTCCCCGATTGCCATTTTGCCGCTCGCCTAATCTGCGGACCTAAAAATCTATTGAATTGTTTCATTCCACGGGATTGGAGTCCACAGAGTTCCTTTTCCTTGAAGATGCTGTAATCATGCCTTTTGTCCGTCCAGATATCCAATTTTGAGTGTTGGGGATCCTTTTGCATACCTTTACGCTCCTGGTTCTCGAGAATGGGTGACACTTGACCACTCATGCGCTGAGGATTATCAAAATTTGTAGTGGCTTCCTAGCTAGTTAGAGGAGTCTTTTAAATTTATATGCTATTCTAAAGGTTTAATGGCTTCCAATCTATACCTGTGTGTGTGTGTGTGTGTGTGTGTGTGTGTGTGTGTGTGTGTGTGTGTGTGTGTGTGTGTGTGTGTATGGAGAATTTAATCAAATTTTAAAAAAATCCTAAACATGTCGTGAATCAAACCAAATTAATAGGAAGATTCCATAGGTTTCTTTCCGATCCAATAATTTTATAAAACCACGACCCATCTACTATGTGGTGATTCAATAAAAATATATGTTGGGATTGGAGATCCATTGGCTATTCACATGGGAAAAATTATTGTTTGTGGATTTTTGGGCAAAACATGGTCATTGCCATGGTCGTAAAAATAACCAAATTCATATTCCATAATTCCTACTTTTAGCCAAATTACAAATATTAGCCACTAAAATCTTCCCTACTTTTGATGACATAGACAATTAGACTTGAATCTGAAACTATGTATTTAAAAAGTACTAAAGTGAGATTAATTTTTAAATAACACTACCAATGTATTGAAACATAACACTTTTAGAATTACATCTAACATGTAGCTTTCTAAATGGAGAACTAAGGTTGGGTGACTTACACAGTAGACTATATGTGTGAAAAAGCACAGTCAAACACTTTAAGGCGAATAAAAAAGAGTAAGGACAACAAAAGAATGGGATTTCTGAGAAAATAAATTGATGTTATATAACAAAACCAATGAATGAGAGAAACATATGCATGAATGGGATTTTTGAGCAAAAGTGAAGATCATGTGAGAGATAACGAATTGGTTGAATGTGTTTAAATAATGAGTCAATTGAATATGTTTAGAACTATTTATCAAATGGATTGAATGATATAACTTTGATTCATATACAACTGAGTATGCATTAGGAGATTGAATTCATGGCTGACATATTTCAATGATTAAGAATTGCAGCCAATAGATCTTTTTCATTTATACAAATGTGCATCAATAACTATATGAACTCACAATTTAATGTGAATAGCTTAAACATAAATTATGCTTGTGTAATGAATGTACTCACTCATGTGAGTACTAACACCATATGATTCCTAACATTCCCCCTAGTGCAAACATGGGGAAAATATTATCTTGTACTGCAATGTGCCACCTTTGCTTGTTCATAATATGGATGGATTTTATTAGAAATACCAACAACCTCAAAGATGATTTTATAAATGGTTTACCAACAACCATTTATGATGGTTTACCAACAACCATTTATGATGGTTTTGAAAGCATTTTAATAAAAAACCAAAACACTAAGAAGGTTTTACAAGGTAACCAACAAACCTATATATTTTTTTTTTAAGAAAACCAACAACCTAAATATCATGATGCTATAATAATTTATCAATTTTCATCACTATCTTAAATACGGGGAAAATACAAGAATGTCTCACTTATTACACCACATTAATATGACTATATCAAATGCTCTTATTTTCTACCAGAGTATAATGGAAAGAAAACACAAAAATGAAAATATGCCACAACATCATTATGCAGCCTCATCGTTTGTGGATGGAAAAAGGATGTTGATTTTCCTCCTTCCTCCAATACCTCCATCCTCCAGTAATGATGCTAATAACTCAGTAGAATGTGAACATGAGGCTCAATTTGAAATGAGCCCCACAATTTGAACTGACACCGAATGTTAGTTTTAACTGAAAATGCATTTGTTACAATAAATTAGACTTTTTCACATGACAAACAAAATACACTCAAAACTAATTATAAAACCCAATTAAATTTTAGATATTAAGAAATATGTTACTAAAAAGGACACCTTTGACGACATAAAATGAATTTTGATGACACTAACAATTCGACATGAACTTAAACTATATATTTAAAAATTTCTAAAGTGAGATTAGTTTTTAAATAACACTACTTAGTACCAATGTATTAAAACATAATAATTTTACACTTACATCCAACCCAGATTTTTTTTATTATTGGTAAATGGTTTTTTGTTAGGGACCATACCCCAGTACAAAAAATGGTCAAAACCTAGATACAAAAAAGAGCACAAAAAGAACAAGTCAGAAAACCTAGATATTCAACAAATCCCACTATATAAAAACAACAAACAACAGTGCTGCAACCAACTAACAACCTGCTCGTAGTAGAAAAATAACCCAAAAACAACAGGCCTTCATCCTAGATAAAGTGATAAAAACATTAGATGGGATAAGAATCAAACCTTATCAAAAATGCTGGTGGGATTTATTTTATTGTATCCTTTCTTCCTTTACTCCACCAACATCCATTCCTCATTACCTTCTTCCGCAAAGATCAGAAGAAAAAATTCAAAATTCTTGATGGGAATACCCTTGAAAAGGGGTAGCAAGGCACCATCCATCGTAGTTTTAGAATCAACCACTTGCATAGAAAAATATGAGCTATCCCATTAGAGACTAGTAGATTAGGATGTGACTCCTTTTGTGAATCGTTTGAGGGTTTGAAGAGTCCTCAATTGGAGTGCGGATAGAGGCTAACCATAAGATGCTACGGTAAATAATCCTTCCACCAAGCGGAAGGTTTTCCTTGTGTTTGTCGGGTGCGTAGTCATCTAAGTGATGCCCTATTTGATAACATTGCCGACATCTGAAGGCTAAACCCTCATAGTCAATCCTTTGAACCCAATGTCTGTCACCTATTTGTAAGTTAATTTTTATTGGAAGAGATTGGGATGTATCAAGATCAACCGAATCATGGCATAAGTTGTATGAGTTTGACATGAGGTTTTATCATCTGCTTTCACAAAAGATCCTAGGGTATCTCCAATATTAAAAGGTAAGATTTATTCAAAAGTTCAGTAAAGGGAGTTCAGGTAAGCGAATCCAAACCGGGTGGGTATCGAAGGATTCTTTTAGAGTATCGAAAGACAGGATACCATGGCTTGAGCATGAGACTATGTTCACCCCAAACCCAATATTTGTCAAAAATTAGATCCCTATCCTCAGGGGTTTCAAAAAAACAATAAAATAGGCTTTAACATAGGGGTAGAGTTCAATCTTACCCTTAATCACTTTCCTCCATCTCTGTGAGATCTAGTCATGGAGCTGTGATAGCTTGGGCCAAAAATTTTGAAATATGAAAATGAGACCAAGTTGGAAGAGATTATCCTCCTCCTTAAGGACCTCTTGTAGTAGATCCTCCTCTATCTTCAGCACTGAAGTCTTCTTAATTGGTTTTAATAGCTTTTCAACATGTCTTGTACTATCCTTTTGATTGGAGACAATGAATCAAAAATTTTAGTGGAAACTCCATTATCCAACCTAGTTGCTTTGGGGCCCCGCTTCCCCTAACTGATGCTTCCACCGCCATGTAAAAGAGTATCTACATATATGTATCTATTAGGTCACTCCCCTAAATTTGCTCCTAGATCCACAATCGATGTTGCTCAAGTGAGAACGAATGGCGGGGAAGAACCACCTTTTCAACACCATCAATTTTAGCATGTCTATTTTATGTAGAGGAAAATCCCTCCTCTTCAACCTCATTCTTCTTCCTATCTCTAACCGGATCTCCATTATCCTTTCCACCTCCATTTGTGATGCCGCCGTTTTCATGTGATGTTTGGTTAGGGTTCATGTTTTCCTAATTTTTCTTTATTCCACGTTAGGGATCAACATTGGGCTATTGATTTTTCTCCTATTATATAACCCATTAGGAATCATCCAACCTAGAATGTTAGATGACTTACATAATGGACTATAGGTGTGACAAAGCGTAGTTAAGCATCGAAACTGAATACAACCAAGAGTAAGGAAAACAAAGCGTGTCAATCATGAGATTGGAGAGAAATCTAAAAGCTCCCACACATGCAACCAAAATGCGGGCTATTTCCACTTATTTTGGGCTCGAGGGCATGTCGTACGAGCTTCCCAAGAAGTCCTCCATGCTATCGAGGGCATGGGTGTGTGAGATGTATGTGACCCTTTCAAATCAACCATTTTTCAATTTAGTGCATGCCTTGGGAAAGCTATAAAAACCAACCAAAAATTCTCTCGCTTCAATACCTTAATAAAATATAAGAACAACCCAAATACATAATAGAACAAAATAGCAAAGCAAGAAAGAAGGTCCTTGGGTAAAGTGTGATTGTTTTTAAATAATTGTAAAACCAAATTATAGTTCATAATGTGTAGTTAAAAATGAAAATTTGATGGGATGAAGCTCTGCTCTCGAAATTTCACAAAATCAAGCCCTAATCATGATAGAAGTGCTTTTGGGCTAAACATTGGAGATCTTAAGTAGGGCATCGACGCTTACGGGTTAGACGGCTATGGAGATTGAGGAAGGAATGCAAGTTTTAAGCTTAGAACAGGATGCCAAATCTTTGGATATATTTTTTCCTTGGTTCCCCTTTCACGGGCAACGTCTCTTCATCTTTGGATATGAACGTTTCTCCCTCTCTAGTCCAGATCGTCCCTAATGGCCTTTTTGGAGTGGTCGGTTCTGTGGGTGTTGCAAGTTTGAGGGGGTTTAGATATGATGTAATATCGTTCAGGGAAGATTTAGTAACAAAATATTCTTAGATGCAGCTAAATCCTCCGCATGCCCACCTTTTAAGCCCATGGCGTATGCTAAGTCACCCCACGGTGTGATTTGGAGAAGATGTCCTAAAATCATAGGCATATTTCAAGGAAAATGAAATTAACTCTAGATTTAACAATCTTTTCCCGGGTCTACCTTCACTCCATGAATGGATCTATTCTCTTTGGAGGCCAATAATGGAAGGTAAAGTGGACATTTACCCCACAACTAGAGGTTTCTTCATTATTGTCTTTGATAAAACCTCTGATAGAGATTTGATTTTTGATAGAGTTTGGGATTTTCAATCCCATTTTCTGCTTATGAAGCCATGGTTCCCTCTTTTCAATCATGTTACTGAAAATTTCTAAGTTAAAACCATCTAGATATAGTTACCATATCGCCTCTCCAATTTTGGGATGAGAAATGCTTAACTTCCATTGGGGATTTTTTGGGTAAAACCCGGCTTTTGACACAAAGACAACCTTATATGAGTATACCACTTATGCTCACATCTTGGTTGACATGAATACTACAATGAATTTTCCTGCTTCTATTAATCTTAAGGTTGAGGATAGAATCTGGACTCAAAACTTAGACTATGAAGGTTTCCCCTTCATATGTCGTACATGTTTTTCTCTTGGTCACTTAGTCGTGGATTGTGAGTATGGGAAGAAACATGTCAATAGTCATACTTCTTGGTGGAATAATTATGATCCTAGTCATCTAGTTGTTGATAGTCACTCGGATAGTGAGTCTGAAGATGGGTCCGCAAATGAGGAAGATGTGGTTCTTGTGAATGAGGAGGATTCCACTACCCCACTAGTGAAGGCTTCACTCCCCATTTCTAATATTGAGACAATTTCCCTTCCTCTTAATTCTTCAAATATCCGTTCACTCAAACCAAAATTTAAATATTGAGACATTATAATACCCATTCACTCAAACCAAAATTTAAATATGAACACCAATGATGATTGGTCTACTGTGAGCAGAAGGAAGAAATGGAAAATTTTCAATGAGTCCCTTAAGATGCATTTAATATCCCATGGGAAGGAGTCTCATGGATAGATGGTGGTTTGTGTACTTTTGTTTTTATGTCGTGTTGTTGTTTTGATTGTGTTTTTGTTGTTCCTATTTGCTGATGGTACAAGATGCCATATGTGACCCTCATTGTTATAATTTTTTTCCATTGATACTTATTGTAATGGGGAAGGGTACCCTTAACCCTCTTTTACCATTAATAAAAACTATCATGTATTTTTTTCTTGAGTATGAATATAATATGTATTTTAATTTTTTATAAAACTATTTTGGAGTTAACTTTATGATTTTTTTGCACCACTTTGTTTTAAACAAAAGATTGTGACATTGTTGCAGGGTAATTATATTGGTGGTAATGGACAAAGAGTTTTTTCATAGAAGACATTCAAGTTCATATCCATCTCTTCAATCTCAAAGTGTGAAAGCCATTCCAAAAAATAGAGAAAATTATGAATGTTTCTCAACACAAGTGGGTGAGCAAGATGACTGCTATTTTCTTCATTCTGAACAAAATTTAAGAGAAAAATTGCAGTTTGATAAAAATGTTTCTACATAAAAATAAATATAAATGATGCACATACTAACATTTATGATGTGGAGGATAGCTACACTCCATCCAGTCATGGAATTGACCTCAACCTTGGATTTAATACTTTCATTGAAGAAGATTTGGAAATTGAAGAAATTGTCCCTGAAACTCAAGTATTTGGAACTGATTTTAAAGGAAACAAGGAGTGCAAGGAGGTGCTTTGGCCACAAACTGTTGTGCAAGCTTTAATTTTAAAATTTGAAGAAGTTTATGATGATTTAAATCAAGGAAGTCTTGGTAAGAAACATTGGGACAAAGTTGCAGATGCGGTAAACATACAATGTGGAACATCTATTACAGGTATTCAATGTAAGTATAAGTGGAATAGATTGAAAAGGACATTCAAAAAAGAAAAGCAGTTGGAAAATACTACTGGAGAAAAACCATCTTCATGGAGTTTTTATGAAGATATGAATCGTATTATAGGGAACACTCCTAAAATAATTGGTCTAATGAATGGCTATAACGGAGATGAGTGGGTCAACACCAATACTACACCAAAAAATGACATGAAAGAGAAATCTCATGAGGAAGATTCACCTATGAATAATGAGAGTGTTACAGGAAATAAAGTAAATGAAGAAATACATTTGACCAAGAATGGAATTGAAGGACAACGCATAAAGAGAAAGAGAGTTGCACATGAAGATTTTGGAGAAAGGATGGAAAAATGTTTGATGTATTTCACTGAAACAATGAAAGAAATCGAGCATGCAAAAATGGAGCAAGAAAGAAAACGAATAGAAAAATTATTTTTATGAAAAACTATATTAGATGTGCAAATTCACGAAACATAATCTCTCTTTGTGCCTTTCCTAGATCTTTTTCCATAGCTTGATTGTGAATCTCATTGTTAGAATTGAGATGTGGATCTCCTTCAATCTCTGGCTCATCTTCATTATACATTTGCAAGAAATTATGTAGTATGCAACATGTGATAATAATCTTGGGTACTTTATCAAGCTCTACACCCACATCTTGAAGAAGTCTCCATCTTCCTTTAAGTAAGGCAAATGCATTCTCAATTTTCACACGACCTCTAGATAAATATTTGTCAAAGTAGGGGATATTGGGTAGGCAGAATCCCCAATTATTTGTGGATAGATAATGTTTCCATCAATCTCAAATGTTGGAGATGCTAATACCTCTCTCTTTTGCATTTTTCTTTTAATTGCAGAGCAATTCCAGTGATCAGCATCATGAGCACCACCGGGAGCATTGACACAAACATTCCAAAATATTTTTTGCGTATCGCATACTCCTTGTAACAAAATACTATAGAAATGATGTCTGTTTACATAGTTTGTAGGAGTATACTGTTGCTTTGGACAATATGATAACTTAATATGAGTACCATCAACTGCACCACAAATGTTGGGAAGTAGAGTTAAAGTATGAAAATCACTTAATATCTTTTGCAATCTACTCCCTGTTGGTATACTTATGTACTGATTTTGTAGCTTTTGGATGACAATATTAACAATGACCATAATATATTTTCTTATTGTTGATTCTCCCACACAATACAACTCTGCTATTGTATATGTTGGGGTTCCATGAGCAAGAAAATGCAAAACTAAACAAAGTACTTTTTTGGGTGGTATGGGTTCTCTAACAAAGTGAATTGTGTTTGTGCTTGGCATATGTGGTTGTATTTTTGACAAAAGCAAATTGAAAAGAGAAAAAGACATTCTATAATGGCGGCGGTATAAAACATCACGATATTTGGGTTGTTCCTCCCAAACTTCTTGCTGAATTAAATTCCAGAATGTAGTTTGCCTTGGAAACTTCCACCATTCTCTATATGATTGCATGGCTAATGATTCTCGTTCTCCATATATCAACATCATTTGCATGAAAAAGTTGAAAAACATGTTTGATAAATTTGATGTGCTTGAAGAAGAAGTGCAAGTAAAATATTCTCTTGAAAAACCATCCAAATCAAAATGAATTTATGATCCATATTTGATCAAAAGCCTTGTTTTCTGCAATGAAAATATAATGTTATTATCCACTTAAGCCATGAAAATATTTACCAATTACATTTATTCTCATATTTTTGATTTAAACATTGTACATTTACATATTGTAATAAAAATATTGTTTGCCTTATATCATTTGTTTCATTTTGTTTACTATACCATGTATTAAAATGTGTGTAAATAATTTACCAATGAATACAACAGAATTGCAGTTGCATCAAACTTAAAATCTGTCTTCCAATGCAAAATTAAACCTTCAGCTGCTAATCCTTATAACTGCAGAACCTGTTACCATAAAACTGTATATATAAGCATTTAAGATCAGTTATGTTCAAACTCTTTTCAACTCAAATGTTGCCGCCCTTGTTTAAAATTTGAAAGTCCAAATTTCATTTAATGAAATAGGTGGTTGATATGGGCACGGAAACCCCGCCAATTTTTCATGTGCACATGTCAAGGTAAAATGCGTTGCTACTTGCTAGGGCAATCATTTCTCAATTTTTGGGCACTGTTAACAAGTACATGTGCGGGGGTATGATATGCACAAAGAAATAGATGCATGAGAGACACGTATGCATGAATGGGATTTCTAAGCTAACTGTTTTCCATATGCCTGCAACCTGTTGCAAAAGTGAAGATCACGTGAGAGACAAGGAATTGGTTGAATGTGTTTAAATACGTTCAGAACTATTTATCAACTGGATTGAGTCTTGACTGATATGGCAGGAGATTGATTAGATTGACTAATATGGCAGGAGATTGACGTAAATTATGCTTGTACAATGTGAATAGCTTAGACCATTCAATCCACGAGACGTGATCAAGACTCAAACTATCGTAGCTTTAGAAATTGATTCACAATTTCACAAAGACGTTGAGGAGGATTTGAATTGGGTTTTAGACTATGCAATAGTTTATATTAAGTATTACTAGCAATCGCATCTGTACAATGCAATGTGAACGCCGAACAGTATATGTTATTTACTTTTGTAGTTGATGTTGTTAAAGGGCTTGATTGATTTTGTAAGTGTAGATATCACTTCATTTAAAGGTTCCATCTCTACATTTAAAACTTGTTACAAAGTCGTATATATACATTTGCAATTCTTATATCATGAGTGGTAGCATTATGGGAAGTAGTTTATTTGAACTAAACATGAATACATGAAGTCTTCCATACACTCGATAAGACATGTGATTGATAGTGGGCAATATTATAAAACTATCAAAGTGTATATTAACTAATCCAACCAAATTCAGAGTTGATTCAGAGTTCTTGTTATGGGTAACAAAAAGATATAGATAGTTGCACTCGAAGAAGGTTTCTCTGAAAAAGTAGTATTGTTGCATATAAAAATAATTCAAACATACTCTACCATAAACAATTGTATAAGACAAACACACAGATACACTAAGATCCAAGATTAAATGACGAGCCTAAAAGCATGCAACAAAGTAGAGTTCAAACTAAAACAAGCAAAACAACAGTCATCATCTAAAAGGGAAGAAAAATACAATTTCTATGCCCGCGAGTGAAACGTTGAAGAAACTGCCAATGCAGAAATTTGGAAATGAAAAAAGAATTTGGAAGATTGTGTACGTCTTTCCAGTTTCTTCCTTGAAATAAATCATCTAACCAGTAAATGCCTCTCATAGAAAAAGCATCCTAGTTTCAAATCTAACTCAGGGTATAGTCAGTCACGTAGACCTCTTTATAAAAACAAAACCATTTTATAAATTTCTAATAGTAAAAATATTCAAGTGGTGGAAAACTCTTAGTCCAATTATAAGAATGCTAAAGTTTATCAACCAAAAAAATGAACGTTGCAAGTAAAACAAAGTAGTTAACTTGAGTGAAAAGCTCATTTAAACTATACATTCATCCAAAATCCTTCAAACCGGGATACTTTGTACCAAGAACTTCATCTCAGTCTGACAAGGCTCTGTTAGAGGAATGAAATTGGTGCCATTTATGGGTCTGATTATGCCATTGGCTCCAATTTTCTTGCATACAAATGAAATGGCCAAATGTTATTGTATTTTAATTTCATTTCACTGCAAAATTTGCCAATTAGTTCAGCTGTATTTTATACCTGCTCTAATTTCAAACATATGGTATTTTAGTTCTCTCATAAAGGCCTCTAATGCCTCCTCATTCTATAAAGCAGGGGCAGAGAGGACAAAAACTTATTAGCAATATCAGTATGAATTTGATATGGATCATTGCCTTTACATGTTAAATTCTTCTAAGACACCTTAATGATGTTTCCCTAAAAATGTATCCTTGGGGTTTGACAACACACTCCCACATTCCATCAAGAAATGGACACGGGAAATTGTTAGGAAATTCCTACCCATCCCCTTAATCATTCAGATGGAGAGTATACCATCTTATGGACTAAGAAATATACGCCGAGGATGTTTAAAATTCCAGTGATTCCATGAGAAACATCTATTGTTAGACCATCAACAGAAAACACTGATTTTTTGAAGCGAGGGAAACCAGTTGATCAATCTAATGATTTTAGATTGCAAACTAGTATTAATTCCAAGCTCTGGTCATTGCAAAAATCTTGACAAGAATGAGCAATTGGTATTTCAGATTTAGAAATTAACAATAGGCAATCTAAAACTACATAGAGTGGGAATCTAGACAAATATCAACACGCATGACGAAAGATGAAAATATATTCAAGGAAACCATGTTGAAAGAATCCCTTCCCTTGTCTCACCTATAATACAATGTTGGACACAGAAAACATAGATAGGCATAGTAACTATGAAATCCACAATTCTAGACTCCTCCAAGGTAAGAGTCATTTGAAGTAGTTATGATATCTAGTGAACAGGAATTGCCAATAACCAATAAAACAAACAAATAAACAGACATCGGCACTGTCAAGAGACTTATGTATATATAACTGAGTTAAAATACCACACTTGCATATATGCATTATCGCATAACAAGATACTACAAGCAATTGCTAAATTAAATTACTGCAGGTTGCAAATCTGTAGACTCCCTTGCACCCCCAAATACCAAAGATAATTAAATAAATGCTTGAGCCATGATTTAATTTATGTAAACCCCCTAACCTATTCATCACAAAATCCATTATATGATTCCTTATTAAAATCATAATGACAACTTGTTTAGTAAGCCATTGAAATCTCAGGAAACTGCCAAGATCATTTTGTCAAATGCATGCCCTCACTGGGCATTGTCACTTGATAGTCTTCAGCAAAATCCCAACAATTGTATTATTTCCTATGTGACCTATGTGATGGTTTAGCCCAGACAAAACCCTACAATTTAATGAAAGAGGTCAGTTTATGTAACAAAAGGCAACACCCAAATACCACATAATGGAAATTAACACCACAATCTAAATCAATCAGGTCCAAATTTTACAAATTAACCACATCATCATCTAACACCAAAGCACAGCCTAAATCAAGTCAACAAAATAAAAAGATAGATTTCCATTATCTATGCAGATATAATCATCTAGTATTGTGGTTTAATTACATGGGGTAGGATTCCATTAAAAAGAAGTTGAACATAATAGTGACTAACCTCGCAGAAATTCATCATGAAATCAAAAACCAGTATGGAATAATCGTGCTGCAAATATCGTTTGAAAGGATGGACTCTTCTGCCTCGTCATGCAATACACCCAATACATAATGTTGCATACCTTAAACTCTAACAGCAGAAGCCTCAGAAGGTGGGGGATGCAAATCTCGTGAGGGGATGGTGTCACCCCAAAGCTGACATGTTCAAATATGTCTAACTCCTCCATCCATATCACGACTCTCCATAAGCAACGAAACTCAACAGCTTGAGTTCCCTCTTTCTTTTCAGTATTGGGTCTTCTAAGCAAACATTCCTGCAAAATGTAGAAAAAATGATTATTACTATGCCCTTCCTTATAGAATACAATTTCAAACCCCTAACCTTACTTAATAAACGTCAACGGGTTTAGGATCATAAACCTCAAAGAATTTGGAACCCATCAAAATAAATAAAACAAAAAACAAGAACAATTAAATGGATCGCAGCATAATGCACACCCTGTCTCATCTATAATGGCCACTGATACAGCAAATTTTTCCAAAGCCAATGAGTCTCGAGTTCAAAAATTCTCACCGCATGTCAAAGAGGAGTACATATTGGAGTCTAGATCATGGCCACTTCAACCATTCCAAGCTACGGCTCAACGATTTTCGGAGCGGCCACGATAAAATTGTACTGGCGCTTTGACACCAAATGATCACTAGAACCTTCATGAAAAATACGCTTGAATTAAAACCAGAATATATTTAGAAACTTTGAATCAATATTTAACAATATTGATTGAACAAAATTGATAGATTTTTTTATTTTTAGGGATGCATGCTTAGCTATAACCAGCGGATGCATTGAAATTTCCCATCCACCGACTACTCTTAACTTGATTTATCTGTCATATTTTTTTTTTTAGGGATGCATGCTTGGCTATAACCAAAATTTCCCATCCACCAACTACTCTTAAATCCTCTTAACTTGACTTATCTGTCACTTATGATTATGCATGGTTTCCATCCACCCGTATCCATTCACAAACTGGCTGCTATCATTTCAGCCGTCAAATTTGACACAATCCCATGAATGTCCGCAAAGCCTTTTCCCATAGGGGTAACACCTTCGTAGAATAATTAATATGTAAATTTTGATAATGCTTATACTTTTATGACAATACTAGACTAGCAATCACATGCGAGTAGTGCGATGTGAACGCCGAAAGGAATGCGGTGGAAGAAAGATATGTGGAAAAGGGAAGGAAAATAGTAAGCGTAGTTGTGTTGGTTAAGGTAGTTGATATGTCAGATATATGAAGGAAGAGAGAGTGGAATAGAAGCTAAAATTATTACAAGGGGTGGTGGTGTAATGTGCACTAACGTTAGAGAGGTGAAACTGTTTATGGTGATTTTTGGAAGGCAAGTACCGAAAATGGGAGAGTTCACACATTTGTTACAGGCCCCGTGCTCGTCGTATATAACAAGCAAAAACGTTTGGTTCAAGGCCCGATCTCAGAGCCTCTTAAACATATTTCACATATTTTTATCCTGACGACACATGATGAGAGGAATGGCATAGTTGGTAGGAAACAACTTATTGTCCATGTACTATTGCTCCACCACTATATAATTGGGCATCCTGATGTGATTTGCAAGTAGGTTTAATTCCATGTCGTAAGAATGGAATTTTCACACGTTCGTGAGATTTTCTTAGGTTTTTGTAGAATAGGGTGGCGAGTATATTCTAAAATTAGATCTCGAAGGAAAGATCGACTCATCTATAAAGTCAAAAATGGGACACTCGATAGCCAACGGTTTGGGTATATTGTCGGACGCACCATGGGAGGGCGAAAAGTAGTCGTACATCCGGTTTGACTTAGTGGAAACAAGGACAGAAGTCAACCTTCTATAAAATGTAGTGAATTCGGTGATAAGAGAGTTGTAGATGGGCAGCACCGATGACTAGAATCTGACCAAGGCATTTTGAAGCTCCCCACACATGAGGACTAAAAATTCGCTTCAATTGTGCTCGAGGATGCCTAGAGGAATAGTCTAATCACATTTGACGTTAAATATGATAGAGAGAAATGGTCTAATCTAAAGGTAGAGATGAGATTTGATGTTGGGAATTTTGGATTTGATGCATGAAATTTTATAAATGTCAATTTTTTATACTAAGCATCATTAATAGTGAAGCAATCAATCTCTTGTCAAATAGTTTTTTTTAGAATTATGCAGAATATAATAGTGCCTAAACAATGCAAAGAATTGGTGCTAAATTAAGAGAACACTATGTTTCTCCCAATTTTGGCCCTTGAATGTATGTACATCTTGACTTTTCAACTCCACCAAATATGAATGTGTGGGATATTAAAAAACCTTTAAATTTTGGGTAGGCAAAAGAGAGTTATTCTAGATGGAATATTCATCAGTTGCAAATAAAGAATTAAAAAATAGTGGCAGTGTTTCACTTTTGTATTTTGAACATAAGCTATGAATGGAAAAACCTAAAGTAGGTTTCGTTGTAATAGTATATCAACATCCTCTCCACATACCATTGTACAATCCAATTGACTGCATTTAACACTCATTGTCAACCATTTATTTAGGCAAACAAAAGTGTATTTTAAAATATAAATATTTAAATTTCTATAACTTCAAATGCACCCACTGCAATTATGAATTTATGTAAAATGAAAAAAGTTCCTCTCCAAGAACATCAACCAAAAAACAATATATAAACCCAACCAAATAGGTTTGCCTCCTTTTATCACAACATTCCTAAAACAAATATATATAAACATGTTTTATTATATTCATATAAATGAAAATTTTAGGTTAGCCTAAATCTAAGAATAGAACGGTTGCAAAGTGATCCTTTCATATTTCAACTATCATTAAAATAGAAAAACACTATAAGATGGAGATCACCATTACCATTGACCATGCATGAAAATAAAATTCAAGTGTAAACTAATACCCTATCTAGTGATCCCAAATCATAAACAACACCAAAGTAACATTATCAAAATATAATACATCTTTTAATAGAGCCAAGTTCATGAAGCTTGATGAAAAGACGCCGAGGTGAACCAAGAGTAACATTATGATTGCTCCATGTTTTATGTGTTGCAAACAATTTTATACATCATTGAGACACATGGCTAGTAATGTAGGAATGGTGGTTATAATGAAAAAAGGAGGGCTATGGTTCAAATCCCTTTGGAAGGAAACAATGTGTACAATCCTTTATCACAAACTATACAACAAATTTACAGCGTTAATTATATTTATGTAATAATAAAAAAACATTATTTTTGGTTGTGAACACGAAGCTATACTAAATTGTTCTAGATTTTTCCATGATAATTCATACTGAAAAATAAATGCACTACACATGCAATAATTCCTCCTTTAAATCCTGCAGACAACAACTTAGCATGATATGGACTCGAATATACCTCTTTCCTTACATTAACAATCATAAACACATACAAAATTTCAATCATCAATTTGCAAAAAAAACAAGAAGAAAAACCATGAAATTGTGTTTAAGATTGCATGGTATAGAGAGTGGAGAAAAACAATTATTTTCCAAAGAGAAACCAACCAAGGACCGAAAAAACATAATGTAGAATGTAAATCGCTTATATAAACAAGCATTGTGTTGCAACAACAATACCTGCTATGAATGCAGCATGCAAATGGTGGATTGTAGCTGTAATATCAACTAGAGTGTACAACAAAGAAATGACATTGTAGCTGTGGAGTTTTGTAATTGGTTTATCCCATCGTTTCTCCTCGTGTATGGTAAAAAACAAAGGGGTATGAATTGAAAACAAGATATAGATAATATGGAAAAATTCCTTTATCCATGCACAGGAGTCCCATATGCTGAAGTAGGCATGTTGGCTATGCCATAAAATAAAAACAAATAATCTCCTTCAGGTTTAGCCGTTTGCATATTAGTTACTTGTATCTATACCGGTTAAAAGGAAACCTCATTTATCTCTTACACAGTTACTCTTATACCTACACCAATGGCTTATGATCAATGTAATAGCACCCTAAGCGAAAGTCAAGTTTTGCAAGCAATTGAGATAGTAAATGCTAATTGGCAATTCATATCACAAAATATTTGTGATATTGTGGTTCTTTCAAAGCATGTCAGCAAGGTTCGAGTGTATATAGGAGGATATTGTTATGCCGTGCCATTGTTGTAGTTCTTCCGAGTTGAAATGTGTACTTACATTGTTTTAAAAAGTGGTAACCATGTTAAAACAAAGGGGAAAATTTACAAAATCCTCAAGGCAGATCTGCCAAAGCCATATACTAAGGGTAGAGTTGCATTCAAGTAGAATTTCATAGAAATTTACAAAAGTAAATATATGTTGAAAGTGAAATAGAAATTAGAAATAATAAGATTGAATGCGGAGCCCTTTTTGCTCACTAACAGAGTTAAAAGAACCACAATAATGGGGTGGCCAAATGCATGGATGCATTTCATTGTGTTTTACCTGCATAAATGCTTCATAATGGGAAAATTTGGAAATATATTTGTTGTCATTAATAGAGGAATGGTGGGCATTTGTTTTTACTATATGGCCTTTCAATTTATTAAGCACTTTTGCTCAGTAACTTGCAATTCCAATGGAATAAAAGAAGATTACTGAAGGCACTAAAAATCTTGATTGATGTCCAACTCCAAAATATATCATTTCTGCTAAGGAAATGTTTTCTGCGTGAGGAGGCCCAGGTGCTCATCTTATGGTTTTAATTACAAGCTTAGCAAGAGTTGAGCTAAACTAATTGACGATGTATAGTCAATTGTTTCCAAAATAAACAAAATCTTGAATTCCCAAAAAATACCATATGTCAAAGTTTCGCCTGTAGTTTTCTTGTTCATAAGAAGGGCTATTATGTTAAGTGGGCAGAATTCAGAGCTAAGTTGGAGCACTGCAGGATTTGTATATGGGGGTGGAGACCACCTTCAACAAAGCTAGAGCATGCCCAACTAAGGAGGAAAGAAGTGGGTAGCGAACAACAATGACGATCATGTGATTGATGAGCTGATTTCTGAAATTGATGTACACAAGTAGTTGAAACTAAAAGTTGGCTATGAGGAGAAACTTGAGCAGTCAAAGCACTTGTTTCACTCATATTCTTATTTATTCAACTGTGCACATGAGGCAATTGTTAACTACAAAAGCCATATTGAATCAATAGTAAAAGGGCATGGAGAGATTAATAAAAGCCAGGAAAATTTGTATCCACAAGTGGTAGGACTCTGCCACTGCAATTTCCACTTCACTGTCAGGTTTGAGGAGGTGACAAATGCATAAATCTAGAACATGCGAGTTTGGAAAATATGAACTTTCACCGAAATAAACAGTATGTTGCCCACATAATACCATCATAGGGTTATATGTCCTATCAATTCTAATGAATAAGACCTCTCTTCTTTTGAATATGGTGGCCATTCATTAATGCCCTATCAATTTTGTCCTTAAATTTCTATAATAATAAAGATCTTTGTGATAAGTTAAAATGGATAGTGTTATAATCACCTAAATGAAGAGTTTCAAACTCTGCAGACAAAATAGAGCACAAAGGAAACATGCTTTGGAGGAAACTATAAACAACAGATGGAAAATACAACCATGTGGAAATTATGTAAAATATATTATGGTTGTGCTACTGTTGTAATTATTCGCTGATTGTTTTAAAAAAATGTAACAGTTGATCAATGTCTTTAACAAACAAAAAATATATATTGTTGTCATGTGTAATTAATTTAAAGTGAAATTATGAATCTGTAGTGTTTTATAGAATTTAATTGAATCACCAATATTATGAGCATTATGAGGATTAAAATAATTAAGGCTGCAGAGAGAAGCAATTGCAAACTACTTCATTGTTATGCCTATTTATGATGACTATGGATGCAAAATAGAAAACATGTAAACATGGTGTATTGTTGTTTTAAAAATAATTAATGTAAAAAAAATTCACGTTTCTAATCTAACTTCGTTTCGAAATAACGAGTTGGTTACATATAGGGACACCTCCCATGCTAAGATCACTCAACTAACGAGCCCGTCTTTGGCAACATGAGAACCATTGGCCATGTGCCTAACAAGGGCTCCACTATTAAATTTACCTTAGACACTATCTCAAGTGGCTACTTTATCATTTTACAATTTTCAGTAAAGGTTGTTTATAATGAAGGTTGGACTTGTTCTTCAAATTAGCTATGATCTCATTATTTTCTTCACATTTGTAGAATTAAAGCCTTGCCAAGAGTTGGGGAATAAATGATTTTCTGCCAAGAGTTTAGAACTTGATTGAAATTAAGGCAAAATATAATCTCCCTACTAAAAATTGGATAGCACTGCTCTACGAATCGCTCTACGATTTCATACTAATGTCTCACAATAAGTTAAGGCAGAAGATAGTCTGTCAAGAGTTGACAATTGAATTAAATTGTGTTACGAATCATGTCCCACAATTTCATACTATCTTCGCACCTCTAGCTCTAGTAAAGTAAGACGGGTTCAGAAACGAATCTCAATGAGAGTGACAAACAAGACCAACAAAAAATCAAATGAAGAGTCAATAGTTTGTTCTTTTCATAGCTGAAAAGCATTTATAGGAAAAATAGGTAATGTAAGGCTCCTCACCTGCATTAATGAACCGCAAAGGATACTTTGAGACTCTCACACAATGCTTCAAACATTTCTAATATAAAACATTATGACTAATACAAAAAATGTATGCAAAATTAGGACGAGCCTCATTGTCTTAGCACAACAACGTGTTTTTATCATACATTTTTAGTCAATTCCCAAAATAGATAGTTAGTATGCACACAACAAGACTCAAAACACATTAAATTATGCTTATTTGATCATTTTCACGCCCTTGGATGGCTATTTTGCATTTGAAACGAGGTATTCAAAATTTGTTACCACATTGCAACCCTTCGAAGGGTTATATACTATGAGCTATGCTTGTAGGCTTAACATAACTAGACTTGCAATCGTGCTGATTTGTGGTGAGGTGAGAAATGACCAATATATTTATAAAAGAAGATAGATGGACACTCCATATCCCATAGTTTTCTAATAGAGTGGTAATTGTCATTATCTGTTCTAATGATTTTCCTTAAACTCGTCCTAAAATGGGGTTTTGGAATAGCTCTTGCAATGCAAATCAAAGAACACTGTGCCTAGTTTTCACTAAATAATAGGGCCTCAAATGCTCTAACACCCTTCAATGGCTGATTTTCGACAATTCAAACATCTAATTTTCAAGGTTTTGAATTCAACGACATCTAGTGAAAGAAAAATACCTGAATTTCATGGCCGAAGAACCGGTGAAGCGGTGCCCAGGAAGATGCAAGAACTCTCCCCACTCGTCATAATTGAAATCATTATCAACCGGCTGGGGAATCTAAACAAGCTGTAAAACCAGAGGCCGAAATATTCAAACCCCGGGAAGAAAATTAGGACTAACTAGGGCTTTCAACACAGTACTGGATTTCCCGTTGGTCTGTAAGAGCATAGTGGTTGCGTGACATGATCATGTCTTAAAAATCCCCAAATTTGCAAGATCATTTGTGGTTGCGTGATAAGTATTAACACCGAACTGGCCCGACTTGACAGCAATTTCGGTGACTTGAAGAATTGGTTGCATAGATTATGCAGGGTCTCAACTCACCCACACTATTCACTACCCAACATTTATGACATTTGTCTCAATCTCCTTGAACCATGCCTGCAAAGATCTCTACTGAGTTCAAATCACACAAATCATGACCTCTGCAACAAGCAACCTTCAGAAATCAACGGATGTAAGCGTTCCGTATTCAACGTCCTCTCTGCGCCTGAATCCTTACCGTCTATACTTCTGCCTGTGTCAGAAGCCGCTCGGCCTCAACCCAATTGTAGAAACGCCTTTCGGCGTACAAATTTGGTTGGGTGGCTATTAAAATAAAATTATGATGTTGTGACAATGGTAATTCAAGTTGGTTGACCATCTCCATAGTTTTTTTTATGGGATTCCTTTCAAATCCAATTACATTATGTGTACCTTGTGTGAGACTCTGTAGTGCCCCAAATTTTCTCGTAATGCAGTTGATAGGTGTAAAGCCTAACTCCACTGTCTTGGTCAGCGTCCCTTGTCAGAATACTACAGATCTTGGAGTGTGGAGAAACACAAACACCTTTTTCCAGCAGAACATGGACAACGACACATCCTAAAATTCTTTTTAGACATGTCTTTTTCCTTGCACAATACTTCAAGAACTTTATTTGGAATCCAATGTGTTAACCATGATGAAACCCAAGTTACATTATAAATCTAGAGGTAATTGGGTAGTTGTAGTGAGGACAAAAACGTGACATGGAAGTTCAAACTGTGTTACAAAGCAGTAACCATAACCATCCTAATACACTATGGTTTTAATCATTCCCGCATCCTAAGATAAGTCTAAACCCGCACACCTCCTCACATTTCAGTATACAAGTTGATTGATTTGGATCAGTTATATGTGTATGAAGCGGGTTGTTTTATCTCTAAGAAAAAAGGAAATTACATCCTGCTACTACTTTGTCATTGTATGCAGAGGAAGAAGAAGATTGAGGCCGTGGAGGCATCTCATTTGGTGTATTGTACATCTATGTTTATTTTGCTTCTCCTGTTTCTAAGTGCTTGTGGTACGTCCACTGTAACCTTGCAGCTCCATTTTATTTTCCTGCTTGCTATCTTCTACTTCGAGTAGTTGTTGTATTGATTAAGACAGAGAAAGTTCCTTTTCCTGCTATCCCAGGCATGTCTATGAAAGAATTTTCTCTTTCACTATTCCTCCACGTGAGGCCCTCTATTTTTATTTCCATGTCCTCCACAACCCGCCAACATCCTTCCACACGCAATTCAGAATAAGAGCTTTGGAATAGGGCGTGGATATTAGTCACAACATAATAAAAAGGGGTTTTTATTAGATGTTGTATTCGCAAGTTCCCTGGTTGACATGGATGCAAAAGGTGGGAGCATACACATGGCACATGACTATTTGACAGAGTGCCCCAAAGAAACATGTTTCATGGAATGCATTGATTGTAGGGTATGCAAAAATGTGTTCATTAAAAAGGCCTCTACGAGGTGTTCAAGCAAGTGCCTTTGGTAGTTGTTAGCATATCCTCCGCATTATGCTAAAATAGGATATCAGGGATATGGTGTGATCATCCACCAAGCATTGGGAAGTGGATTTTTGGTCAGACGTGTATGCAAAGTATGGAAACATAGACAAGGTGTAGGAACTATTTGGTAAAATGCCTCAAGAGATTTAGGGGCTGCTTGGGGGAGAATCAACAACTTACTGCTACTCATGTGGCTTTGAGGTAAGAATTGTATGCACTGAAATAGGAACTACAACATTTGAATCATGTATATGGAAACATGTAAGATGATAAAGAGCATCAACTCAGGGAACTGTAGGAAAAATCAATGAAGTTGGAAGTTGATTTGCGTGCCATTGAACCAGTGAAGGCTGAGATTATGTAGTTGCGTATAGATAATCAAAAGTTGGCTATTACGAGACAAGAGTTGTCAGGTCAGGTGCAAGTGCTTACTCAATATTTGACAAGGACAAGGGTCAATATACATCATATCCCTACTTTGAGGACAGAGATAGAAAGTCTACATCAAAAATTACAACGGTCCAGAACTACTATTGAATATGAGAAGAAAGCACACACTAAGAATTTGGATAAGAATAAAGATATAAAAAAAAGTAGTCTCATGGAAATGCATTGTTGTTTGGGTGAAAAGCAATGAAGCATGAGTAAGATTGAAAATTTTATTGGAATGCTTGAAGTTGATGCGGTCTTGTCAAATGCGGGAATCACAAGTTTCATGAAAAAGGTATGGTTTTCCCCTTTTTGCTTGTAAATTTTGCTTCATCATTTCTAGCTTTTGAAATTAAATGTTGAATAATAGAGAATGCCATTTCCAACAATTGACAAAACCTTACCTTGACGTGAACTGTTTATATATGTATATATATATATATATATATATATATATATATATATATATATATATATATATATATATATCGAAAGTCATGCGCATGAAGTGCCACACCCAAATGTACCGCAAAACCGAAATCTCGTGCATGACCCTTGGTTACATGGGACAATGTACGAAACCTTAATTGAGTTGTTGGAAATTTTTAACGCACTTGAAAGTCGTATTCCTAAACCCTCTTAGCTTATCAATCACTTATGGTGACATGGTTGTTTTAATAAAACACAATCGGTTTCGGCCCCTATGGTTACCGCTTAGTTTGAGAGAAAATGAAAACCACTTCCACCTATTCCTAAAATGCCAACAAGAGAATCATAACCCATATGCATTTCAATGAAAATGCCTTCAGAAACTAATTTTTGCAAGTGGGTTTTGGGGCCCATTGGTCATTGTGCAACAAGAGTTCATTGACGTAATTATGATAACTTGCCCTGAAGTTTCCCTTATAACTTGAGATATTCTCATCGTAATCAACTACATCACAAACACGATGAATTCTCTATATATGGGGGAATATGTAAGAATCATCAAAATTTGTGATTGAACTTGAAATGAGTGTGTTCGAGACCCGTTGTAAGCACTTTTGTTGTTTTGGATAGTTTTCTCAACCTTAGCTAGAATCTCTTTTTTGAGTCTCGTTTGACTTCTAGCCCACGCGTGTGACCTGTAATATTGTCATAATGCTATGTAGAATTTTATTTGATATTTTATCTTGTATAAATGAATTTTGAAATGTATGGTGATTTTCTCTCTCCACCCTCTTCTCTCTCTAGAAACAACTATGATACTTGATTGATTTGAAAACGTAAATGAATTGGGAAATGTGAATTGGTTTGAAATGAAATGATAATGGACATGAAATGCAAATGGTTATGACATTGTGAATGGAAAATAAAATGTCTCTTAACTTTCTCTCATCCTTACTCTCTCTATAGTACCAAAATATTAAGTGCAACTGAATTTGAAAGCGTGAATGCATGAGAAACGAACTTTGTCTTCTCTCTCTCTCTCTCTCTCTCTCTCTCTCTCTCTCTCTTCTATTTAATTGAAAATGTTAAAAATGATGAATTTGTGGATTTATGCTTGAGTGTAGGGGATTTCCATACTCAGTCCTAGGATTGACGTAATGTTGGTTGCAGGTATTCGAACATGAGGAATTTTCCGGATGTGATATGTTGTAATTAATGAGTTTTCATTGTAAAGTTATATTCATCTTGCAATACATGTATTACCATAAAATAATGATATGTATTGTTGTTCGAATAATTGTTCTTGGTATATTTTGAAAAGGGAATACCAATGTGGCTATATTTTATAGTGTTGAATTGGATGTGAAGTTGTACTCAATGTTGTACCTATGTTATAAATATATTAAACTAATCTTTTGCTATGTTAATTATTGGTATATTTCCTTAACACCCACAATGCTAGGTAGAATCTCCTCTCATCAAAACTAATGAAATTAAAAGAACAAGTTATAATGCCTATTGTCCTTCCTTCCCCATTTGAGTCTTTTTATCAAGTATAAAACATTGATCGTGTTAATAAAATACTTTGATCTCATTAATCATCTTCATGCTTCGCACCTAAGACATCTTATTAAGGACTATTTCCTTGATATTTTATGAGGTGGTGCATATATGTTGTGAAACCTATCATATTGGGACAAGTGAGGTGATCATGTCTAGGTGTTGTAGGTATGACCATATCATGAATAAGTTAACCCCCTTATGTGTAATTTCCCTTAGCACCCTAGTGGGTGGCCAAAGCCTTGCAAGATAGTTAGTTGTTGTACATATGATTGATCTCTTGTGAGATCTAAATTATGTGAGTGGAGACTACGTGTTGAATTACTTGCGTATTTACCCAACAATTGAAATAGGTCCTTAGGAGGATTTTGTAATGCATAAGATTAGTTGGATATCTCTCTTGAAATATACACTTAATACTTGTGTGTATAAGAGGAATGAAATGAGTTTTCTTGTGCGAGGTCGTATTCCTTGTAGTTTTAAATCCCTAAGTGTTACGTAAGAGCTATAGGAATTACATTTGTTCCAAAATGTTATTAATACAGGACCAAAGTAACTGTGGAAATGTAGTTAGTAAAAGGGTAAATAAGATTAAACTAAGAAATGATCACTGCTACAAAAATGGTACGCCATTGAATGATGTCAAAACCAACTAAAATGTCAAATGTGATCATAAAATGAATGTAATAAAGTAGAGCTCCATGACTAATACAACAACCTAATAAATTGAAAAACCAAATATGATGCATGATCACATGCTTTGTTTGCATAAATGTGGATTAAACAATGATGCTAATGAAATAATAAAATGTAGCCTTGAGAATGGGATAACTTCAGCTGTAGCCAAGGTCTTGTGAGTTAAGGAAATTGCACTCTAGTTGGACTTGTAAAAGTTAGTAGAACCCTTGGCGTAGATAGGAATATATTAAACCTAGGATCACTCAGGAAGTAGAATTTATGGTCGAAACATGTAATTAACTTGTTGCTATTGAGAGTAAATCCTTAAGATGATGAAACAAAAGTAGTTTGAAATGTGAAATTCGTCACTTAAATTCAAAGAAAAATCTCTATAATGGGAACATAGGTGTAATGTACCCTTCCATGCAATAATATGAATTCCTAATTGGAGCAATGGATTATGAATCAAGAATGATACAACTTAATTAGTTAACCTACATAGTTGGTTGTAATAACTTGAAGATTAAAAGAGTGTATTTTAGTATTAAACAATTCTATGAAATGAACTTGGGATATGTTTTCTATTGATCTAGTAACCTTCCTTTTTATTCCTATGAATTTTCTCCTGTAACGAGAGTATTTTTCAAACCAAGTAAACACAACTCTTTCAAACAAATCCTTAATTCAAATATTAGAAGATGCATGTGTGTATATATGTTCCTAATCACAATCATGCTATATAAAGTTATTTCCATAAGAGAAATGAGTAAATTCTAAAGGAACCACTATAGGTGAAATGTTAAACAAAAACATGCAACCTAGTTGTAAAGGAATGAAGGGTCCCATGTTATGTGTTCTTTAGAAAATTATAGTCAACTAATAAAAATAAGATTGTAATAAATATTTCACCATGAAAATGATGTGTTGTGGGAAGTTCTTGTGAGTAAGTGTATATTGTAGTGGGTCGTTGTTGTACTTTGTAATTTTTGGAAATGTGGTTTGATGTGCATCATGTGTTTCATGTTATATATGTGGGTCCATGGTTACACAAACATCTCATGTGTTATATATTATCCTAAGTGATCCTATGTGGTGTTATGTATCAAGCAATGTAAGCCAAAAAAATATCATTTTATTATGTGTGTTGTATTTGTGTGTGTAAAATGTGGGCATCACATTTGGTATCAAAGAGAGGTTTATGCTCTCGAACCTCTAGGATAGATTGGAGTTGTGATGATCTTTCATGGTGGTGGTGGAGATGGGAAGAGTAATGTGATATATGTTGTGATGTGAACAATGTTGTAATTGTGATATTATGAACACACATGTTGTGCATGTCACTTAGTGCGTATTTGTTATCATGTTGATGTGCTTGTGATGAGAGTATTCACTCTCCTTTTTGTGGATTCAATGAGGATTTACGTGTGATGTACTGCCTAGTTGTGTATGAAAATAATGTGATTGAAAATGCGTGGTGTTGGAGTGTTTTGGTTATTCTGTGATATGTAGGTGTGTTGATGGGTTGTCTAAGAAATAAAAAAATAAAATTAGTGTATAGTGAATTGGATTGTATCATGATTTTTCCAACATGTTGTGATGAATCGTGTGTGTCACCATGTTGTTATTACAATTGACTATATGTTGTAATGTTATACATTGTGTTCATTATATGTATAATTTGTGTAATATGTGATGGTTCATGTTGTGAATTAGGGGCATATGGTGATCATATGACCCCTATTGTACAATACTTACACTTGGGTGCATTATGTGGAAATGTGATGTATTGTAACCTATGAAAGTAATGATTGTGCTATACCCTATATATATACCATGCGTAAGATGCTATGGTTAATGTGCGTGAATCACCATCGTGTTAGTAATGTAGTTATGTGTTATGTTGTGAACCTTACACTAACTAACCCTAAGGGAAGAAATTGGTAAAAAGTGTATGTTTGGAGAGAGGAAATGAGTACCATTGACCAATCACTTGAGTCAAGTATGAGATAGGAGGTGGATTCTTACATAGACTAAAAATCCACCTCTGTTTGTTTGGTATATATGATAGATTTCCCAATGGGCACCATATATATTGTGTTTCATGGACACCTTAGACTCAGTAGATGGCAACTTGTACTATTTTCTCTCTCCCTATATGGTTTTTATATATGACCTATGTGTACCTTAGCATTGGTGTATCATTGACCAGTCACTCAAGCCGAGTACAAGATAGGGAGTGGAGTCTTACATAGATTGAAAACCCACTTTTGTTCATTTTGTATGCATGACCACCATGTATATTGTGTTTCATGAACACCTTAGGCTCAGTGAATGGAAACCTATACACCCCCTCTTAGACTATGTTGAGACTATGTTGAGCCTTGTGGGAGTATGGAGGGATGATTTAGGAAGAGATTATGATATTATATTATTTGACATGTTATTTTGTGAGCTGAGGCTCGATATCCGAGTTCCAACAACTTGATGAGTACCCCTTTGGTGGCCGTATAAGGCCACATAGTGATTGTAATGTGTTATTTCTCTATACGTATTTTATTCATAAATTGATCATTATCTCTTTTCTTGTCAGAACCAATAGTTTTCTTGATTGATGTGTTCTTATATTTTGGGCATTTTATTTGGTTGTTGCACTAACATGCAGATTTTTTTGCACTAACTATGGCTATTTAGCCATTTGTTTTTTAGTTTTAAATTTTCTTATCAAGTTTAAATTTTTTTAATATAGCCTAGCCCAAGGCTTGGGATTTTTTCCACTTGGCATTTGAAATGGATTGTTATGTTGGTTCTAATTTCATAATGTGTTGGAATATGGTCATGGGATTAACCATGGAGTGGTTGGACCTATGGACCTTCTTCATTATATGGGGGTAGACCCCAAGGGGGTCATAACACCGTGTATATTTTGAACTACATGTTATGAAACCACTTGGGTGGGGATGATGAGGCTCTACGTGCCTAGGGCCATAGGGTGACCCACCTCATTAAATGGAGAAAGGAGATGGGGCTCTATGATTGAGTGACCCGATATTCTTTATGGGGCTCTATGGTTGAGTGACCTGATATTATTGATGGGGCTCTATGGTTGAGTGACCCGATATTATTTATGGGGCTCTATGGTTGAGTGACCTGATATTCTTGATGGGGCTCTATGGTTGAGTGACCTGATATGGAGAAATAAGGAGATGAGGCTCTATGGTTGAGTGACCCGACTTGGTTTTGCACTATGATTCTTTCTCTTTGGGAGGTATATGGATTTTTTGGTGATTCTTTGGGAGGTATATGGAGTTGTTTTGTGATGATTTGGGAGATATGTGGAGTTTTTTGTGATGTGTGGAGTTTTTATTATGAATTATGTGTACTCTTGTGAGTCTTGTTAAACATTGTTATGATTGAGGTTTGACGCTCCCCTTGGTTAGTATGTAATATTGGATATTGACTTGGCATTGTGTCAGTACAGTCATGGTCTTTGGGTCATGTGATACCAGTTGTATATGTATCATCGTGATGATTCTATTTTTCAATCACATGTGTGTGTTGGATTTATACTTATGACATAATTACTGGAAATTATTTGTTATGCGGACTACTTGTTTGTATCTCTATGGTGGAATTAGAGGTCCTATGATGTGAGACAGTCATGAATATATGTAGAAATATGTCATGTGGGTCGTTTTGTGTTGTGTTGAGTTTTGTGTGACATCTTGAGGCCAATTACTATTGGGCACCCATGAACATAAGATGATTAAAATTCTAAACAATGAATACTAAGAGTTTGAGATTAAGAAATATCTGTAAAAGAAAAGACTAATTGAGAAGTAAAATAAAAGATAACTAACTACCAATCTTCACAGAACATTAAAATTTAAGATATTGCCAAAATTAATTTACTTCCTTGTGGTCACATTGTACCGACAAGTTGATTTGTTAAACAACATGTGTCATTATTGAATTCCTTTCCTACATATGCTTCAATATTCGGTGTTGTTTCACATCGAAGACAAGATGTAGTGCCCCAAATTTTTGGTCTTGTTTCACATATCTTATAAGGGGAGGGAGATGTAGTGCCCCAAATTTTCTCGTAATGTAGTTCACCCGTGTAAAGCCTAAATCCACTGTATCAGTCAACGTACCTTGTCGAATATTGTAGATATTGGAGTGTGGAGAAACACAAAGACCTTTTTCTAGTAGAACATGGACAATGACACATCATAAAATCATTTTCAGACTTGCATTTTTCCTCACAAGATACTTTAAGCACTTTATTTGGGATCCAATGTGTTAACCATGATGAAACCCAAGTTATATTGTAAATCTAGTAGTAATTGGATAGTTGCAACGAGGACAAAAACATGGAGTGGAAATTGAACTGCTGTCTTACTGGAGCTGTAACCAAAAGCATCCTAATACACTATGGTTTTAAGCAGTCCTGCACCACACAGGATAAGTATAAACCCACACACCTCCTCACCTTTTTGTATATGAGTTGATTGATCTAGATCACTTATACGTGTATGAAGCGGGTTGTTTTGTCTCTAAGAAAAAAGGATATTTCTTCATGCTTCGCTTTGTCGTTTTATGCACAAGAAGAAGAAGATTGAGGCTATGGAGGCATCTCATTTGGGTGTATTGTATAACTATGTTTATTTGGTGTATTCAGTACATCTATGTTTATTTTACTATGTGCACTATAACCTTGTAGCTCCATTTGTTTTCTTAATAGCTATCTTCTTCTTCGAGTAGTTATTGTATTGATTAAGATAGAGAAAGTGCCTTTTCCTGCTATCCCACGCATGTCTATGTAAGATTTGTCTCTTTCACTTTTCCTCCACGTGAGACCCTCTATTTTTATTTCCCTGTCCTCCACCACCCGCCAACATCCTTACACACACAAGTCAGAATAAGATCTTTGGAATAGGGTGTGGATATCACCACAACATAATAAAAAGGGGTTTTTGCGCAGATTTTGTATTTTTCAAGTTCCTTGGTTGACATGGATACAAAAAGTTGGAGCATACACATGACACATGACTATTTGAAAGAGTGCCCCAAAGAATTGTATTTCATGGAATGCATTGATTGCAGGGTATGCACAAAATGTTTTCATTAAAAAGGCCTCTCGGGCATTCAAGCAAGTGCCTTTGGCAGTTGTTAGCATATCCTCCCAGCCTACGCTAAAATAGGATATCAGGGATATGGTGTGATCATCCACCAAGCATATTGGGAAGTGGATTTTTGGTTAGACGTGTATGAAAAGTATGGAAACATAGACAAGGTGTAGGAACTATTTGGTAAAATTCCTCAAGAGATTTAGGGGTTGTTTGGGGAGAATCAACAACTTACTACTACTCATGTGCCTTTGAGGTAGGAATTGGTTCACTATCTGAAACATGAACTAGCACATTTGAATCATGTATATGATGCTTGGACTAAAATAGTGGAGGGTTCCACATCCGCTCCTAGCTCGGAAAAGCTATCCCCTTCGCTGTCAGATGGGTCCTTCTCTCTGCGCATCCCCTCTCACATCACGGAGGCTGCTGCTGCTTCTCGTGATCTGTCCTTGGTGGGTACACTGATGGGCCCTAGACCCCCATTGGAAGATATCAAAAAATGGGCTCGGTTAAAATGGCAACCATGTGGAGCGCTTGAAATAGCGGCTATGCCTAATGGTTTCATATTATTCTCCTTCAGCATGAAAGAAGACTTTGCTAGAGCTCTGTTAGGTGGTCCGTGGTTTTTTGGCAGGTGGGGCTTCTACCTCAGGAAATGGTCTCCTGGTTTCAACCCTCACACGGAATCCATGACCCAAGCCCCAATTTGGGTTCACCTCCCGGGGCTCCCTCTGGAGTTCTGGCATCCGACGGTTATTGAAGGTATTGCTCTCTCAATAGGATCTTTAATTGCTATAGATCAAGCAACAAAAGCTAAAACTAGATTCATCCATGCTCGATTCTGTGTAAATGCTGACGTCAGTTGTCCCTCCCAAAAGAGATAGAGCTTCTATCGGACTTGGGGAACTGGAAACAACCCATTGACTATGAATATATTCCACAAGCTTGCTCCTTCTGCAAAAACATTGGTCATCGGGCCTCTGGTTGCCCATCTAAACCTCAACCAAAACCCAAGACCCAAATCCTCTCCCCAAAAATAAAAAAAAACTTTATTCCTAAAACGTCTTCTATTGAGATCCCGATCATCCCCACATCAAATTCCTTTGCTCTCCTAGAAGATGGAGAAATCAACACTTCTTCTGATCCTGTTTCCGAGGTCGTCCCCCCCTCCATGGCCATTCAATCTCTCATCACCCCTCTGTCTCCCTCGGCTCTCCCCACCTCTTCCTCTAAAGGAGTTAACCTCTCCTTGGCTGCCTCCTCCCCTCCCCCTTCTCCACTGTCTTCTCCTCTTCCCTTCCCACCCCTTCCCTCGAGTCCCCTCTTCCTTGACTCTTTCCCCCCTGCCTCCCCTCTTTCCCCTGTTTTAGACTCTGTTTCCTCCCCCTCGGGTCATTCTTCTGATGATAGCTTCAACCATCATTTTACTAGAAGTAGCAGCAAGAAACCCGATATAGGCATGGAAAAAGTTTGGGGAGAATTCCGAGCAATATCAAACTTCAGCAAGAAGCAGCTATTAATGTCGCGCAAGGAACTCAAAGCACAATCCCCATGGTGGTGGGGAGAAAATCCAAACCAAAGAAATGAAGATCATTTCTTGGAATATAAGAGGACTCAACTCTCTTCAAAAACAAAGAGTTATCAAAGACATCAAATTCCAGAACTCTCCTGATATCATAATGCTGCAGGAAACTAAACTAAAAAAGAGGATCGTCTCCTAAAAATCTGGCCTGCGGCCTCTTTTGAATCTCAACCATCAACAGGGAACTCAGGGGGACTTTGTACCTTTTGGGATCCCAGAAGTCTCAAAGGGGATTGCCTGTTCAAGCACCCCAACTTTTTATGCATGCTCTTCCAAGAGATTGGAGCGGACTCCACTTGGATTGCTATCAATGTTTATGCCCCCAACTTGGAGACTCATCGTGGTAAATTATGGAAAGATATCACTAACTTCATCATCACTTGTGGTAATATTCCCATTCTAATAATGGGAGATTTTAATTGTCCACTTTATCCTTCGGAAAAATAGGGAGGTATTCCTGCCATGACCGCCAGCATGGAGGCTCTGGCTGACTTCATCAGGGAGAATTCACTTCTGGATATGGATCTCCACGGATCATCTTATACATGGTCAAACCGCAGATTGGGCAGGAACCATATTCAAAGCAGATTGGATAGATCTCTAGGCTCTCTGGACTGGATTTCTCTCTTTCCTGACTTCTACCTCAACTCCCTCCCCCGGGCTGCCTCTGACCACAGCCCTCTTCTGTTGAGTGCAAATCACAAGCTGAATACCAAGAATCCTCCCTTCAGGTTTGAGCTTGCTTGGCTTGAAAACAACCACCTGAACCCCCTTGTTGCTAATTGGTGGAATATCAATATTGAGGGCTCTAGTATGTTTAGATTTTCCAGCAAGCTCAAAGAAATTAAAAAACAACTCAAGATATGGAAGTCGACGGTCTTTGGCAACATCAAGCTCCGCAAACAGGAGCTAACTCAGAGTTTGGCTAAAGTCTCTGAACAAATAGAGATTGATGGAAGATTGGATCATCTTCACCAACATGAAACCTCCCTCCTCAGTGATTATCACAATACACTTCAAGAAGAGGAGACCTATTGGAGGCAACGCTCTCGAGCCCTTTGGCTCGAGAAAGGGATCGTAACACCAAATTCTTTCACATCACTGCTTGCAAGCATAAAGCTAGAGATAAGATCCGAGAGCTGGTGTCGTCCTCGGGTACCTTGTTAACTGCTGAGGCTGATATCTCCAACGAGCTTGTCTCCTTCTATTCAAATCTTCTCCAGGCTGACCTGCCCCCTCCGGAGCAATCAATGACTGCCATGCTCCAACATATTCCGCATCTGGTGTCACCTGAGATGAACAACAATCTGACCAAGCCTTTTGCTATGGAGGAAATTCACAAAGCAGTCTTTGCAATGAAGAGGGACAAAGCTCCGGGCCCGGATGGCTTTCCTGCTGCCTTCTTCCAGGTGTTCTGGGAAATCATCAAGCAGGATCTCTTCAAAGCAGTGAATGAGTTTCAGGTTAACAACAATCTGCTAAAGGAATGGAATACCACCTTCGTTGCCCTTGCCCCAAAAGTGCATAGTTCTAAAGATGTCTCCAATTTTAGGCCAATCAGTTTATGCAACACGGCTTATAAGATTATCACTAAGATGTTGGCCTCCAGACTAAAACCTCTAATGAAGGATCTCATCTCGCAAAATCAGAACGGCTTCATAAAAGGACGGCTCATCCAAGGTGGTATCATTACAGTTCATGAAGCCATTCACTCAGCCTTTCACGAAGTCCCCAGGAATGATCTTAAAATTGGATATGCAAAAAGCATTTGACAGAGTCAGCTGGCCTTTCTTAATTAAGGTCCTGGAAAAATTTGGTTTCGACAAAAAGTGGTGTAGCTGGGTCTTCTCTTGTATCGCGACCCCTTGCTTCTCTATTCTTATCAATGGCATTCCAGCAGGTTTCTTCAAAAGCAGCAGAGGTATCAGGCAAGGTGACCCCCTGTCACCTTTCCTTTTGTCCTTATGGCGGACTCCCTTAGCAGAGCTCTGGAAGCGGCTAAAAGTCAATCTATCATTTCCGGTCTGAAAATCACCTCAAGCTGCCCTTCTGCCACACATAGCCAGTTTGCTGATGACACTATGCTGCTAAGTTTAGCCTCTGTGATTGAGGCCCGGGCTATAATGGATATCCTTTCTCTTTACCAATCAGCTTCTCAGCAAACTGTCAATTTCAACAAGAGTAGCATCTCCTTCATCAACACGGCCCCTAGGACTCAGAGAAAGATTGCTGATATCTTTGGATGCAATATTGTGGATCTCCCCGCCTCATATCTCGGCATCCCCCTCTTCCAAGGTAAGCAATCTAAAATTCTATGGAATCCTGTCATTGAAAGGTATCAAAAAAAGCTGGCCGCCTGGAAAGGGGTTCTGCTCAGTCAGGCTGGCAAGCTCCAACTGGTTAAAGCCACCCTTCAAAGCCTTCCTACTTACTTCATGTCCCTTCTCAAAGTCCCCAATTCGGTGAGGGAGGTTGTGGAAAAAATCCAAAGGAACTTTCTGTGGTCTGGGACTGATGTAAGGAAGAGGATCCATCTTGTGGCATGGAAGGAAGTGTGTAAGCCAACTTCTCATGGAGGGCTTGGTCTTCGAAAAATGGCTGACACGAATGGGGCCCTCCTGGCCAAACTTGCTTGGGAAGTGGCTAAAGGTGACTCTAATTGGGCTCATCTGCTCAGAGCTAAATATCTGGCAAATAACGAAGATCTGCTCACTTCCAATCCAATTAGAGGTTCTGCCATCTGGAATTCTGTTATTAGCTCCCTCCCCATTATCCGGGCTGGCACTAAATGGAGATTTGGGAATGGTCATCTTATTGACTTCTGGAGGGATTTTTGGATAGGGGACGAGCCTCTTGATCTTAATCCTGCTGGGACCCTGTGAAAAGAAGCATCATTAATAAGCAAGGAAGATTAGCTTCGGGCTATTGGAAGATTGTGAATTCCATTCCCTCATGGGATATAAAGGTCTGGGATGATATCAGTGATCTGCAGAGTAGGCTCCTGACTTCGCTCAGAGCTGTGCTCTCTTCCATATACATCCCATTCTCCCAAAATGAGGACGAGCTTATTTGGCCCCTCTCCCCGTCTGGTTCTTTCTCGGTTAAGGCTGCTTATCTTTCGATGCATAGTGCTGACTCTGGTCCCCCCCTTTCCAAATTCTGGCCAAATGAGATCATTCCCAAAATTGGTTTTTTCTCTTGGCTCTCTTCTAAGAATGCTTTCCTTTCTGGGGAAAATCTGAAAAGGAGGGGTTTCTCTCTCCCCACTAGATGTGTGCTATGTGCTAAAGAGGCGGAATCCTCTGCCCATCTTTTGATCCACTGTTCTTTTCGCAAGTTATATGGCAGTGGCTTTTATCGAGGATGGGAGTGTTTTGGACCTTCCCTGAGTCCATTCAGGACACCCTCTCTCAATGGAGCTCTCCTTTCACTCATCCGAATCTGAATTTGGCTTGGAAACTCCTCCTCCCTCATGGAATATGGGGCATCTGGAAAGAAAGGAACAGAAGAATTTTCAAAGAAAAAAGTCTTGAACCTGTTCAGGTGGCTACTCAGATTGCTCTTGCTTTCCAAGAAAATCTCAACTCGCTCATGTGGACCAAATATCAGCAAAAAATCCAAATCTGTAACTCCCAGGAGTGGCAGAAGTTGTTGGCCATTCAAAGTAAAGGCACTTCCACTGCTCGTGATTTAGTTCGTTGGCTTCCCCCTCCTAGGGGCTGGAAAAAACTGAACACGGATGGGGCCTCAAAAGGCAATCCTGGTAATTCTGGTGGAGGAGCCATTCTTCGATGCTCTTCGGGATATATTGTTGTTGCTTCTGCTCATAACCTCAACTATGGTACCAACCATCGTGCGGAAGCCTTGGCCATCCTCAAAGGCCTTGAGCTGGCTATCAAATTTGGTGATGATCCCCTCCAAGTTGAAAGTGACTCCCTCAACATCATCAAGCTCCTGCAGTCTAATGATTCTGGTCAATGGTCGATACAGAATATCATTGCTGATATCAGAATTATTCAAAGATCTTTCCAGCAAATCCAGTTCCAGCATGTCCTCCGGGAGGGTAATAAAGCGGCTGACCACCTTGCTAATATTGGTGTTCTCTTGAGAATCAAAGTCGATGCATAACAACTTCCCGGATGATCTCTTCCAAATCACTCAAAATGATATATCCCATTGCTGACTGGTGGAATGGAGGGCTGATTTGGGTATCGGAAAATTCTCTATGGCCTTCTCAAAGGGCGGTGGCATTCATGTCGAATTTAATTGATTTGACACTTAACGAAGAGCATTTTGATGACGGTGATTTGTAATGATGCGGGGATCTCCGCACGAATGGGACATATCCTCACATTAATCATTTGATGATGGCGGGAGGGCAATGATAACTTGGCCGACGGCTCCCCCGCCCTGACTGGGCTGTTAAATGACCCTTATTGCTCTCACTTCTGCATTTTTTCAAACATTCATACCATGGGGGGTCAGTTGAAGCGTCTTGAGCCTGATAACTGTGATTCGGTTAAAAATGATGGGGAGGTTTGGAACATTATGCTGGAGAATGGAATTGCTACCTTCCTGGAGAGAATGGCGGGTTACTCGGCTCTTGTTTCGTATGCGGTTACGGCTTCCTGGTCGAAGGGTCGGGTTCAGATTGGCAACACTCGCTTTACCATCTCCACCAACGCAATAGCTGATGCCACTGGTCTCCTGCCGCCGGAGACATCTACTTCAAGCGCTCGCTGCATGCGGAAATTCAGGATTTTAATGCTCCTGGGGACAGACCGGTTAAATACCTCTCTGGTTACACTCGGGACTCCCTGCCTCCTCCTTGGGACAGAGTCGCGGAGGTCATAATGTGTTATTTTACCATTGATGGTAGATATCGGCTTGTTTACGGCCCTCACTTTTTCATCCTCTCTCATCTTCGATGGGGGAAGAAAATAAATCTGGCGGCTTTCCTGTTTCAGTCCTTAGAGCACTCGGTCCAGTTGGCTCGTGACGGGGAAGGTGCCATTCTTCACCAGGGTTTGTTGTACCTGCTCTTCTCTGTTGCTGCTTCTCATTCCGACCTTCTTCGCTTCCCCAAAACGGGTCGTCGCCGCCGCTCCCCTCGCCTTCCCCTCACCCCTCCTCCACCTCCCTCCGCTTTTCTCGCGCCGACGCTCGCCTCGCATCTTTCATCTCGATTCCGACTCGATGTGGAAACCTGAGTCCTCCTCCCCCTCTCTCCCTGCCACCCCCACTTTCCCCACGCCCCTCTCTTGCTTGTTTTTAGAAGGCACTGACGCCAGCTTTCAAGCTGCTTCCCCTGTTTCTAGCCCTGATTCCTCTCTGGCTGCTGATATTCTGGGCCTCGCTAAGCTCTACCCAGACTCCCTGACTCGGAACAGTTAGATAACAATCAACCGGTGGATGATCCTATCACTCAACTCAAGGGAAACAATACTCTCTTCGATGACAAAGTTCCTCCTGCTGACACTTTTCATTCCTCGCCGATTCTGGATTCAACCCCACGCGCCTGAGTCTGCTGACACTCAAAGGGATGCTTGCAGAGTCGACATGGTTTCTTCTATTTTAAACAAGCTTCAGCGCGCCTTCAAGGCTTTGAAAGCATGGGAGGCTTTCACTGAATCTACCAAGACTGCCATAGCTAATGATTGCTCGGAGCTCATCAATCTTGCCGAACAACTTGCAAATGACTCAGGCTCTCCTAGAGCTAGAACTGCAGTCTCTGAGCTGAAAAAGCTCTTATGATGTTTTCTTCTTTCTTTCTGTTTGTCTTTTCGTCCTCCTTTTTTGGAATCTTCATGGGTACTTTTTTTTTTGCTACTTTTATCGCTAAATCTGGCCTGATGGGCTCTATTGTATAAGGTTGTGGGACCTTCTAAAACCCTCCTTTTACCCTATATTCCAAATGTTGTTGTTTGGGTGAAAAGCAACGAAGCATGAGTAAGGCACAAAATTTTACCGAACACTTGAAGTTGATGCGGTCTCGTCGAATGCAGGAATCATGAGTTTCGTGAAAAAGGTATGGTTTTCCCCTTTTTGCTTGCACTAAATTTTGCTTCATCATTTCTAGCTTTTTTAAAATTAAATGTTGAATGATAGAGAATGTAATTCCAAAAATTGACAAAATCTTACCTTGACGCGAACTATTAAAACATATAAAAAATGATCTCGAAAGTCATGCACATGGAGCGCCACACCCAAACGTACCACAAAACGAAACTCTTTACACGACCCCCTGGTTACATGGGACAACGTAGGGAACCTTAATGAGTTGTTGGAACTTTTTAAACGTAATTTCAAGTCATATGCCTAAACCCTCTTAGCTTATTAGTCACTTATGGTAGCATGGTTGAATTAATAAATCACGATCGGTTTCACCCACGATTCTTGACTTAGTTTGAGCAAAAATAAAAAAACACTTCCACCTATTCCTAGATTGCCAACAAGATAATCATAACCCATATGCATTTCAATGAAAACGCCTTTGGAAACTAATTTTTGTAAGTGGGTTTTGGGGCCCACTGTCACCGTGTGTGATAAGAGTTGTTGACATAATTACGATAACTGGCCCCAAAGTTTCCCTTATAACTTGAGATTTGCTTGTTGTAATCAACTTCCATAAAACACGAAGAATTCTCTATATATGGGGGAATAAGTAGGAATCATAAAATTTTTTGATTGAACTTGAAATGAGTGTGTTCGAGACCCATTTGTAAGCACTTTTTCTATTTTAGACAATTTTCTCAACCTTATCTAGAATCTCCTTTTGAGTCTCGTTTGACTTTTAGCCATGCGCATGACCTTGTAATACCATGTTACAATTATATGTAGAATTTTATTCTATCTTTTATCTTGTATAAATGAATTTTGAAATGTATGGTGATTTTCTCTCTCCACCCTCTTCTCTCTCTAAACGACTATGATGCTTGATTGATTTGAAAATGTAAATGAATTGGGAAATGTGAATTGGTTTGAAATGATAATGGACATGAAATTTAAATGGTTATGACATTGTGAATGGAAAATAAAATGTCTCTTAACTTTCTCTCTCATCCTTACTCTCTCTCTAGTACTAAAATATTAAGTGCAACTGAATGTGACAACATGAATCCATAAGAAACAAAATACGTTTTCCCTCTCTCTCTCTTTTATTTAATTGAAAATGTTAAAAATAATGAATGTGTGGATTTATGCTTGAGTGTAGGGGATTTCCATACTCAGTCCTAGGACTGACGCAACATTGGTTGTAGGTACTCGAACAAGAGGAATTTTTTGGATGTGATATGTTGTAATTAATGATTTTTCATTATAAAGTTATATTCATCTTGCAATACATGCATTACCATAGAATAATTATATGTATTGTTGTTCGAATAATTTTTCTTGGTATATTTTGAAAAGAGAATACCAATGTGGCTATATTTTATAGTGTCAAATTAGATGTGAAGTTGTACTCAATGTTGTACCTATGTTATAAATATATTAAACTAATATTTTTCTATGTTAATTATTGGTTTATTTCCTTAACACCCACAATGTTAGGTAGAATCTCCTCTCATCAAAACTAACAAAATTAAAAGAACGAGTTATAATGCCTATTGTCTTTCCTTCCCCATTTGAGTCTTTTTCCAGGGTATAAAACATTGATCGTGTTAATAAAATACTCTGATCTCATTAATCATCTTCATGCTTCACACCTAAGACGTCTTATTAAGGACTATTTCCTTGATATTTTATGAGGTGGTGCATATATGTTGTGAAACCTATCATATTGGGATGAGTGAGGTGATCATGTCTAGGTGTTGTAGGTCTGACCATATCATGAATAAGTTAACCCCCTGTGCGTAATTTCCCTTGGTACCCTAGTGGGTGGCCAAAGCCTTGCAATATAGTTGATGATTGTAGTTATGATTGATCTCTTTTGAGATCTAAATTATGTGAGTGGAGAATACGTGTTGAATTACTTGTGTATTTACCCAACAATTGAAATAGGTCCTTAGGAGGCTTTTGTAATGCATAAGATTATTTGGGATATCTCTCTCTTGCAATATAAATTTAATACTTGCATGTCTAAGAGAAATGAAATGATTTTTCTTGTGCGAGGTCATACTCCTTGTAGTCTTAAATCCCTAAGTGTTATGTAAGTGTTATAGGAATTACATTTGTTCCAAAATGATGTTAATATAAGACCAAAGTAACCACATAAATGTAGTTAGTAAAAGGGTAAATAAGATTAAACTAAGAAATGACCGCTACAAAAATGGTACACCATTGAACGATGTCAAAACCAACTAAAATGTCAAATGTGATCATAAAATGAATGTAATAAAGTAGAGCTCCACGACTAATACAACAACCTAATAAATCAAAAAACCAAATATGATGCATGATCACATGCTTTGTTTACATAAATGTGGATTAAACAATGATGCTAATGAAATAATAAAATGTAGCCTTGAGAATGGGATAACTTCAGTTATAGCCAAGGTCTTGTGAGTTAAGGAAATTACACTCTAGTTGGACTTGTAAAAGTTAGTAGAACCCTTGGCGTAGATAGGAATATATTAAACCTAGGATCACTCAAGAAGTAGAATTTATGGTCGAAACATGTAATTAACCCGTTACTATTGAGAGTAAATCCTTAAGATGATGAAACAAAAGTAGTTTGAAATGTGAAATTCATCACTTAAATTCAAAGAAAAATCTCTATAACGGGAACACAGTGTAATGTACCCTTCCATGTGCAATATGATTGTGAAAATATGAATTAGAGCAATGGATTGTGAATCAAGAATGATACAAATTAATTAGTTAACCTACATAGTTGGTTGTAATAACTTGAAGATTAAAAGAGTGCATTGTTAGTATTAAAAAATGCTATGAAATGAACTTGAGATAGGTTTTCTATTGATCTAGTAACCTTCCTTTTTATTCCAGTGAACTTTCCTCCTTAGTAACAAGATTATTTTTCCAAACCAAGTAAACACGACTCTTTCAAACAAATCCTTAAGTAAAATATTAGAAGATGCATGTGTGTATATATGTTCCTAATCACAATCATGCTATATAAATTTATTTCCATAAGAGAAACGAAAATTATAAAGGAACCACTATAGGTGAAATGTTAAACAAAAATATGCAACCTAGTTGTAAAGGAATGAAGGGTCCCATGTTATGTGTTCTTTAGACAATTATAGTCAACTAATAAAAATAGGATTGTAATAAATATTTCACCATGAAAATGATGTGTTGTGGGAAGTGCCTGTGAGTAAGTGTATATTGTAGTGGGTCATTGTTGTACTTTTTCATTTTTGGAAATGTGGCTTTGATGTGCATCATGTGTTTCATGTTATATATGTGGGTCCATGGTTATGCAAACATCTCATGTGTTATATATTATCCTAAGTGATCCTATGTGGTGTTATGTATCAAGTAATGTAAGAAAAAAAATTATCATATTATTATGTGTGTTGATAATCTGTGGTGGGTAAAATGTGGGTGTTACGGACTCAAGATGAGTCTTAGATCCCCAATTAGACAGTCTTTGATGACAACCCGAAAATAAGTAGAAACACCAATATTTTGAAAATTTATTAAATTTTTTATATCAGATCATAATATATATCTTTTAGATTGACCACCATGGTTTGTGCCCGAATTTCAATTGTGGAAAATATTAAAATCTCTGCTAGGTATAAGATTGGTTGAATAAACCAATATTTATGAAGTCCACCAAGTGAATATTATGTGCAGTTATATACCATTATTTATTGCTAGATCGGTTGTTTCAAGAAACCAGATATTCCTCACTATTGTTCCCATAGATGTTTTACTTTGTAAAACCTATTGATTAATACACGTTTTCATGAACGTTTCATCAAAGTCAATACGTTGAAGATACCATGATTTGTAAATAGTATCAAAATACCTTAAAATGATATATGAGGCATTCAATTTGTTATAGTTTGGTAAATTTTTTGTATTGGTCATTTGATTATTTTTCCAAGAGTTTATTATCGAATTTATTGTCAAGTTGTCCTATGTGTTATCAAAATAAAGTCATTTTCAAAGTAAATATTAAGTTGTTGTTTCATTTGAATCGAATGCATTGTTGGGTGAACATGATGTCTACTTTGAATGGGTATGCCATTCATCTCGGGACCTATTATGTTAAAATAAACCTTAAGAATAATTATGTTGAGTAAAAATCTTCCACACTAAAGGAAGGAGGAATCCAAGGCTAAAAGACAATCAATAACCTATCATCAGCCACTAGTGATGGGGCTGCATACAACATTGGTGACATGTTTTTCTTATTTTCAATATTTTTGTAGTGAAATAAGTTACCAAAATTCCAAATGCAATCCTATGATGTAAAAATATAGTGGAGAATTGAAAACACAAAGAAATACAACATCATGATTCTTGTTTAGGTTATCGATTGTCTTGTAAAACCATCCTTTTAGGTTGGTTTTCCTATTAATACAATATTTGTTTATGTTGTTGGATGTCATGTAAGACCACCCTTGTAGGTAGTTGGTTGTCCTATCAAAACCATATTGTTGTTCATGTTTTTGGTTATCCTACAAAACATTCTAGGTGTTTGAATTGTTGGTTACTTCTATGTAAAACCATCATTATATAGGTGTGGAGGATGAATAGATGTGTGGGTCATTACTCATACTGGTTGGTTGGTGTATCCATTCATGAAAACATCAGATGAGAATACGGACTTGGAGAGGTTTGAAACAACAAACATGAATTAAGATCATGAGAAAGGAGATGCAACATAATGTAGAAGAAGTTAATTATTTTCCCACCATGTTCGGACCAAGGAGATTAATGCTAGGAATTAATGCTTGCATTAATGAAAGTTTATATTAGTTTTTAGTGCATTATATGATTATCTCTATGTCGTTATGTGAGTTATAACAACTCACGTAAACAAAGTAATATGTTTCATGATTGTAGGGATTTACTCCTTTTATCATGGGGACCTACAAGCCTATTTATATGTATGATGTTTTTGTATATCAATATATAAATGAAAATTCATTATGTTATTTCTTATGAAACTCATAACAAAACATAACCAATTCTACTCAACTTTCCATACACATAGTGCTCACAAAGTTAAATTTCAAGGGACAATTTGAAATCCCTTGCACCACACATTTTGATAGTAAGGCATGCAACCATTTTTCAACCATATGGACCATCCTTTGATCTCAACATGATTGTTTTCTCTTTCAAAATAAAATCTTTGTTCTCATATTCAATCTTGGACTTTGAGAAAATGAAAGTGTTGCACACATGAGAAATTGTACTTACATCAAGCCTAAAAAAATTTCTCATGTGCATACTTCTTTTCAAAACCATGGATCCATGCACCATATTATACCCATCCTTTCCAATTGTGACATGTAAACCAATATCATTCATCGTACTTACCAAAACCAGATTTCTTGCAACAATAGGAATGTGTAAAACCCATGAGAGATTTTTGATCATCCCATTTATAAACTTTAGCTTCAATATTCCTCTTACCACAATCATATATGTTGATTTATCCCCCAAACACAACATCACTACCATCATGAGTGTCATAATAAAAAAACTACTCATTATGAGAAGTTAGGTAAAACAATGATCTTGAATTAAACAACCATGCATTAATACATGCATGCGAACTAAGAAATGTATGATATATATTAAATTTGGATCAGATTTGCACAAAGAAACAATCGATTTCTTTTGTATTATATCCACTAGTACATAGCATATGGCTATTATATAGCCATAACAAAAGCTAAACAACCTCCTAGAACATAGGAAGGAGAATAACAAGTGCCCCAGTTAATAGTTTTATGGGTACAACCATATATTGTTGTTATAACAATATATAACCTTAATATTTACTAAACATAAATAATCATACCCATGTGAACATTAATTTCCTAACAATATATGCATCTCTTCTCCATCATGTACATGCTCCTTATTCTCCAAAATGTGTATGATCAAGTGGATTATTTTTCCTTTTCATCAGACAATCCTTCTTAAAATTCCTCATTTTACCACCAAGCCATTACTTCTTTAGATTTCTTTTTGGAGTCTTAGATCAACCTTTGTAATTTGAGAAATTATCTCATAAATTTAGATTTCCTCTCTCTTGCGTATGCCCATGAATTAACAAAGCTTACTTTGCTAACTTATTTCTCATCTATTCAAAAATTAAAGCCTAGAATACATCCTCAAGAATCGGGGTTGATGTTTTGCTAATAGTTCCCATCACCAATTTATCCTAAGAGAGGAAAAAAGTAGATGAGTGTAGTACACATTTATAAACCATCCATTTTCACATCAATGTACAATAACTAACATATTACAAAATTTAGATTGTTCATGTGCTTTACAACTGAATCACCATTATCTTTAATGAATAAATATTCTTTCTCAAGAAAATATTATTTAATAGAGAATTTTATTGGTACAAATGTGCCAACTTATCCCAAAATTCCTTTCTAATTATCTCACTAGATATATTAAAAATAGAGCCAAAAAAATAAAATCTAATAGATCTCTTGGACTTCCTATTATTTTTCATACTCTCTTCTTGTGTCAAACTGGTTAAAAGAATATAAATATGTTCCACTTTTTGTTGTTTTTGTACTCTAGAAATATATTCCCCACAAGAAAAACATGACCGGATCACATAAAATGATAAAACACACATTTCTAAGATTTTCAATATACAAAGAGGTAAAGCACATCCATAAGTTTTCTATTTTTGAAAGTTTATAAGTTTTTTAGGATTTATCTAGTAGTTATTTATTAATATATTATTAGCCACCTAATGGGATAAAATATTATGCTTTCCCCTCCAAGTGTTGATTTTGACACAATGATCTATTGATCTCTCTATCAAGAGATCCTCCATCTTGAGTTTTTATAACTCAAAGTGTTTCCTATTGAACATGTCATTATTATTTTTTGGAATAAGGGTAAAGTGAGGGTTTTAGAAGGTCCCACAACCTTTTACAAAAATCCCAACAAGATAAATAGAGTGATGAAAATTACAATAAAGATACCCATGAGGATTCCAAAAAAAACTGAACAACCAAACAAAATAGAACAAACAAAACGAGAACATATCGAAGAAACTAAAGATCATAGAAGCTTCTTAAGCTCTTTGACAATATTCTTAGCGTGGATGGAACCAAATTCTTTAGCCAACAGATCAGCAAGTGCAATCAGTTCAGAACAGTCTTTGATGATAAAGTCTGGTATTACAAGTATAAACTTCCCTGCCTTCGGTGACGGTGAAAGAACGTTGGAGTTTAGCCAGGATAGAAGACACCAGATCCACTTGGCTATCCTTAGGTTGAGTATTATCACCCTTAGTAATTACATCATTATCCCTCGAAATGCTCCCAACCTTGGTATCTTCCACTTTAGGATGAGCTTCAGTTAGCATAGCATGGTGAATAAACTCACTATCGATCATTTGAACTTCATCGGTTTCCTTCTGAATAGTCTGCCCTTCCACGAGAAGCTCCTCTTCCATGTCCGTAGGACCAATTGTTGGAGTCTGGCACAATGCAGCTAACCCCAATAGAGCCTCCGAGAGAAGGAGATCTCGAGTTAGAAACCAGGGAGGTAACAGGAACTAGTGGATCAATAACAGGGAAGTTGAGACATGGTGACTAGGAGAAAGAGGTGGGGAGATGGTGACATCAGTAGAAACGACACCTTTGAAGGAAGAACCCACAATGACAACCTCAGAATCAGAATCAGATAAAATTTGTAAAGATGACGAGGACAAGAGGTGGGGTGAGAAGTGGGGGATGGAAGCGGAGACGAGGTGGGGGTGTGGTGGAACTTACCGGATTTGACAGGAAAATGAACAAGTTCTCAATAGGGAAGTAACATACTGAAAGAGGAGATAGAGAAGGCATTGATGGAGAATGGGGCCATCACCCTCCCGGAGCCAGATTGATAGAGTGTTCCAAAGACTGGTATAAAAAGGTAGAAAGATTGATTCTTTTGCCCCAATGCAGGTGGGAAAGGATGAAAAGTGGGGACCGAAAACCAGCCTGTAGCGTCCATCGATAGTAAAATATCTCATAATAACTTTGGCCACTCTGTTCTAAGGGGGATGCAGGGACTCCCACACATAGCCCAAGAGATATTTGGTCAGATTTTCGCCCTTGTTGATGAAGTCCGGAGCTCTACTTTTAAGGACCTCTTGAAGTAAACCACCCAGAAGCCGACAATCCAATCACAGAGGCTATGGCATTGGTAGAAATGGTGAAGAAGGTATTGCTGATTTGAACTTGACCCCTCGACCAGGTAGCCAAGACTCCATAAGAGACAGTGGCCGAGTAACCCACAATTCTTTCCAAGAAAGTCGTGATGCCATTATCCTTCAAAATATTCCAAACTTCTTCATCATCCTGCAATTCAACGCAAGAGACTGGTTCGATTCTTTTAAGCTGACCACCCATGATAAAATTTTTGTGGCGAATAACAGAGGTGAGATGCCTTGAATTGAATTTAAGAGGCTCGTTTGAATTGTGCGAGGCTTCCATGTCAAGTGTCCACCTGTCCTTGTCATGATTACAATGTAAAAAGGTGCATCTAAAAACAAGATCTACCCGAGTGGTATAACTCTCATCGTACGTGCCAAGGTCCTTAGAGTGTCATATCATCATAATGGGGTAATTATGACTGCCGCCATCGTATGTAATGGATTTCTTATTGTTGATTCTACTGATATCAGAAGCAACATAAAACCACCACAGAAATTAACTAGAAAAGGAACAGTCATTATGAGTTATTTGAAGGAGGTCTTCAGGAAAATTTCCTACCCAATTTTGTTGATTGTCAAGGAGGACACCAATATTAGCCATGCAGTCCGCAACCCTATTTCCCTCCCTGTAAACATGTTGGAACCAAATTTTTTGAAAATTACTTTTAGAGGATATGAATGTCCGCAATAATATTCTTGATAGTCCATTGTCCTGGGTCTTCTGAGTTTAGTAGATTAATAATATTGAGAGAGTCACTTTCAACAATTAACGAGACATTTCCAATTTGCAGAGTAAGCTCAAGCCCCTTAAGAATCGCTAAAGCTTCAACTTGGTGATTTGTCCCCATGTAGAAATTAGCTGCCGTAGTTGCCAGAGGGCCCCCCTGTCATTACAGGAGAATCACTCCTCCACCGGACTTCCCTGGATTTACTTTAGATGCCCCATCCGTGTTAAGCTTAATCCATCCAGGGGGGAGGGCACCAACTAGTTTCAGAGCGAGCCAAGGTTGAGGGTTTAGTCTTAAGTTGAATCACAAATGGCCGACACTACTACTTACTTGTTGTCACAAAACTAGATTTTTTTGTGATATTTCTTACAAAGGCGTATATAAAGATTATCTTGGAAGAGAATAACAATTGAACATGTCAATTATTATTATAGTGCTTCTTTCCATATTAAATTGGGGTTTGTAATATTAAAAGGGAAACTACTTAATTAAAATTCCCGCTAAAGTCTAAGAACTTTGGCTCATAACATGATAAATCCCCATATCGAGTCGACACATGCTTGAATATAAAATATAAGAGTTGATTTAGATCACCCACCTTGTATATAACAAGGTGATATCATTTGAGATTGTATACATTGAAAATATGAATGTAACATATTACAAATTTCTTATATATTGGTAATCGATCATTGACCAAGAAGGATGAACCATCATGTGAGCTAGATACAAGTCGATGAGTGAATGTAATTGTGTCTTTGATTCATGGACATAGTGGGAGTGTTACGTGAAATATATATTCTCAACAAAGAAAAGTGATATTTTAAGTGGGTTTTTTTATCAAAAGGTTTTCCCACTTAAATTTTGTGTTTTATGTTGCGTTGTGTTCATTTACTTTAATCGTTATTGTATGTCATATGTAATCTGCTAACTACATCTAAATTTATGGGTTAATTCATTATAAATTACTATATAATTTTGTAAACTATAATATTTTCCTTGTTTAGTTTGGTGGATATATAAATATGTGTTATTCTTTATCCCCAAATTTCCTAACATGGTATAAGAGCTAGTGTTTATGCATGTGCATGATAGATTTGGTTGTTTTTATTAATAGGTTTGAATAATCTTGTAGATATGAATTAATTGGAAAACTTAAAGATTTGTGAAACCATCACACGTGTTAACAATTGTTTCATTCCTAAAGGTGCACAAACCAAAGTTAAAAGTGAGCTAAGATAAATGTAAGGTGCTTGGATGCTTTAAATTATTGTGGATGATCAAAACCTAGGTTGTTCTCGACTTCCTATCTCTATCATGCCTTCCGTATGTTTATATTTGGTTTTAATCATCTGTAACCTTCCTTAGCATTTTCCTTAGTTTTGAGGCTTATTTAAATATTTCGGGTTTTTACTTGGTTTTGCGGATTATTTAAGTATTTCACGGATTATTTAAATATTCAATCATTTTTTTACTTAGTTCAACGTCTTATTTGCATGTTTTTTGGCTTATTCCCATATTGTGTGGCTTATATGTGTGTTACAGGGGATTATTCTTCGTGTTTTGCGGCTCTATCATTTGTTCTATGGACTCATTCATATCGTGAAGTTTTCTGTTCCACGGACTCCTTTGTATCACCTAGTCCTTTTGTTTTGCGGAATCCTTTATACCATAGATTACTTGGTTATCCGGATTCGTTTATACCACAGAGTCATTTTTTTACAGATTACTCTGTACCATTGAGTCTTTATTCCGCAGAACCCTTTGTTCCATGGATTCCCTTTAATCCATGGACTCTCTTTGTTTTGCATGTCCTTGTATTGGACATACAATATATTTACGTATATTGCATTTCAAACCTTTATATCATATTTTTTTCTTCGCGGATTCTCTTTATTCGTTTCATATTTTTAAGTATTTTCATCAAATTTGTAAAATCTTCATTTCTTTAAGTCCATGGATATTGTTTTTATTTTCCTACGACTTTCAGAAGTGGGCCAATCCTTAAAGTCTTGTCTCTTACTTTATTGTTCTCTGTGAGTTTTATGATTTGCTTTAAGGATTGTTTTCATAGGTTCCATAACTTATGTGAATGATTTAAGCTAAATTTTCCTCTTATTTGAGACTGCAGATCTTTGTTTCTTGTTCTACAACTTTCTTACCTTAATCAAGCTTCAACTTCTAGATTCATATTTTACAACCTATAACACCTTGTGATTTATGTTTTGCATCCTTTTGCTAGGTTTTTATTATTCATTAAAAGTATTTATTGGAGTTTTATAAACCTTCATCTTTTTCAAGTCTGCGGAACATTGTTTTCTTGTTCCACGGCATGTTAAAAACTTAATAAGTTGTATCTTCTTGTCCCATGCATTGCATGGATTCATAGAGTTAGGTCAATGTTTTTACGACCTCATTTATTAATGTACCTTGTTTGAGAGTATTATTTGAGTTTCTATCAAATTCATTGTTCTTATCTTACAGATATTTGTTGCCTTCATTCTCGAGATCTTTGTGTGTTGTTCAAACCGCATAACAACTAAATTTTTCTTAGTGTTTAAATATGGCTAGTTCATCTAATGTCTCTATGGACAAATCTCAGTTGTTAAATGGTTCTAACTACAATATTTGGAGATGTAGGCTTAAAACCATTTTTTTGGCAAGAAAGCTTTGGGATCTAGTCAATAGTGTTGAAAAGAGACCAAAGTGAGAGACAAGCTACCCCGAAAACTTGAGTATCTTCTCTTTAAAATCCTAGGAGGCCATGTCAATCTTATTGCACAACATTAATTATGAATTCTCATTGCATATAGGTCGATGGAGTCTCCAATTGATGCTCGAGATCCAATTGGAAATTGTGCATTAAGGAACAAACCTTTTACTGAGATGATAAAATTATATATTAATCACGTAATTGTTTACAACTCCAATGAAAGGATATTAAAAATAAAAATAAAAATAGTCAATTATCTAGCTAAAAATAAAAATAGTAAATAAAAATTAGATGGTTATAAGCGTGAATTATTACAAGATAAATTGTTATATTTTAACATTCAAATTAATTTTCATGCGAAATTTAAAAATTATATCTCTATTTTGAATTTTAAATACGAAAATGAATCTGATTTACCTAGTTTGGATACTTTGTATGCTCTCCTAGTTTACCTTATTTTTTCATTTTTATGGTAATCCCAATCAATCTCTCTAAACCAAATTTGAGAACTTTTCATCAATTTTATATCTTGATCAATATAAGGTTTCATGATCTAAAATTGAACTCCAAATTCTTCTATTTCATTCTCTTGCATTTTTTCCTTTTTTGAGACATCATGTGAAAAATACATTCTTGATTCTCTAGAAAATAAGATTTTTCCAAATTAGAGCCCATTTAACTGCGTTCGGATGAGTTTTCTTAGAAATATGCATTTTATTCCATTACATAATTGTTTACATGTTCTTAAACATTGAGGAACACCTCATCATGCAAATGTCATTGTAAATGGAGGAGTCTTTATAACTTTATATACTAAGACTGTTTACTTCCTTCAAGATATTTCTTTGTAAAATATGTCTTATTTATTATGATGTGTAAAATATGAACACATGCATATTTGTTATTATTGTCTTATATATGATATCTTAATTGCTTGTAACAACCAAAATCTAATTCTTAAAATCAAAAGTTATTAAGACAATGTCTTAAATCTAATGATTTAATATTGATAAATCATTCTTTTAAGCATGGTTATATGTCAAGATCAAAAATATGTTGTTGCATCTACTTTTTTGTATGTTAGTGACTTCAAAAAAGTTATAATTATTGATCATAAACCTGCATGTGATAAAGTTATTTAACTATCACTAATATCCTATGAACTAGGAGTTGCTCCTAAGATTTAAGTAGGATCCTTATGAGGACCACTGGAAAAGTAAAAAAATGATTTTTTGAGGTATAATCAATTATGTTTTTTTAGTAATAAGGAAAAATATTTTATTTTTATGATTATAACCATGTTTATGATAGTGTAGATGGAATATATACTTCTAGATATGCTTCCTTCAAGTTGGATTAAGGTGCAATTGTTTGGAATAGTAAGGATCAATCAATATGATGTACTATGGAAGTAATAAAGGAATTCATATGGTCAAAAATACTATTGATGGACTTCATATGGGAGTCAAAGGAAGCATCTTATTCGATTGACAAATACTTTTGTCTTTATCTTACACATAATTCATATCATCATTAAAGAATTAAAAGGTATTACGAGAGAAAAACTTTTATTGATTTAGGAAAACATTAGCAAACACATGAATAAAAAAACAATTACCAATCCTACAAACCAAAGTGTAACCGATTATGAGTCAGCTTTTACAAAAATGTATTAAATTATATTTATGCTAACATTCCCCCTTAATACATTATTTTTACAAATGTACCCCTAAACAATTAAAATTTCACCTTGCTAAGAGACTTGGTGAGTATATCTACAATTTGAGCATCGTAGAAATACTGGAGCTAGATGTGGTGGTTCAAGACTTGTTCTTGAATGTAGTGACATTCGACCTCAATGTGCTTTGTTATCTCATGGAAAACTAGATTTTTCACAAGCTTCAACACACCTTGATTGTCACAGTGAATGATGGGAGACTTTTCTTTAGGAATACACATATCTACCAAAATGTGACATAACCAAATCACTTCACACATAGCTCCTCGTGTGGTGCAATACTTTTCCTTAGTGGATGAAAGAGCAACAAAATTTTCTTCTTACTTATCTAAGAGATAGGTCTAGACCGAGATAAAAAAATATATCTTGAAGTTGATTTCCTATGATCAATGGATCCAGATAGTCCGAGTCTGGATATCCCTACAAGAATAAGCGAGAGTTGTTCTAATACTCTAGACATTAGTCAAATATACCTTGGACATATCTCAACACATGATTCTCTGCTACCAATGAAATTTCTTTGGCTCCTGCATGAATATGGAAGGATAGCTCAAAAAAAAAAGCACAAGTATAGTCTGGTATACATCAAGTAAATGAGACTCCTAATAAGTTGTCTATACAAAGTACCTTCTACTTGAGGTGAATCCCAAAATCTAGAAAGTTGTAATTTTTTTTCCATAGAAGTGGACATAGGTTTACAATCTGACATGCCATACTTTTCCAAGAGTGTCTTACCGTATTTCATCTGGGAGATAAAAATATGATTCTTCTTCTGCCATATCTCCAAGCCAAGACAATAGTGAAGTAGCCCCAAATATGTCATGTCGAAGGATTTCTTCAAATCATTCTTCACATCTTCAATGAGATTGTTAGAAATCCCTATGATCACAAGATCATCTACATAAAAAACAAATGAAAATCTCTCTGCCTATCTTTTTGATATACAGATTTGAATTAGAGGGGCTACGAGTGAATCCATGTTGCAATAGGTGATCATCTATTTTTATGTACCATGCCCTAGGTGCCTGTTTAAGTCCATAAAGAGATTTAATTAGACAACATACCTTCTGAGGATATTGCTCATTGAAAAATCCTTTTGGATGGGTCATGTATACCTCTTATTTGAGATCACCATTCAAGAAAACACTTTTCACGTACATCTGTTAAAGTTTCCATCCATTTTTTCTGCCAGCAAGGTGCGAAAAAAATTTGATGGTTTTGATCTTCAAAGTGGGTGCAAAGGTCTCATAATAGACAATTCCTTCTTGTTGAGCATAACCCTTTATAATTAGTCATGCATCATATTTGTTGATAGATCCATATTTACTGTATTTTGTATTGAAAATACACTTTGCAACTAGTGGACTTCTTACGAAGGAAGATAGACAAGTTCCCATGTCCGATTCTGTATCAAGGAGTCATATTATGCATCCATGGCCTTTTTCCACTCTAGCTGATTGAGTAACTCATGAATTGAATCAGGTTCGGTGCTATCAACCACTAAACTCATAAGTGTGATATTTAACTCATTTCTCATCTGTCTTCTCATACGAACTATTGATGAAGTGTCTCGGAAGAGAGTTCGGTGGAGTCTCTCATGGTGCTTTAGACCCACTTCGGAGGTAGACGCCTATGTTGCCGATGTGAAGAATTATTTTCTGAATTCCCAAGATCAATGAACAATTCTTATTGTAGCTCATCCTTCTTCTTTGAAGAATCCTCATGCTCATCATTTGTATGTGTGAGAAATCTATAAGAGGAGGTCAGTGTTGAATATTCCTTCTGTGGAAATGAGTGAAATGATGACTCATCAGAAATAAAATATTTGATCTCATATATCTTTTTTGTCTTAGGATCCATGAGATAATATGATTTTTAGGTAGAACTATACCCAAAAAATATACACTGGTGTATTTTTACATCAATCTTCTTCCTCTTCTTATCTAAAACATGCATATATGTAGTACATCCAAATACTATCAAATGAGAAATAGAAGGTTTACGATTACTCCATACCTCTTTTGGTGTCTTGTCCTTCAAGATATTTATAGGTTCTTGATTCAAAAGATATACAATAGTCTGGACCACTTACACTTAAAATATGTTCTCTAACTTCGCAATGGAAAGCATGTAACAAGCCATCTTCATGATAGTCCTATTGTGACGTTATGTGATTCCATTTTGTTGAGGAGTATAGGGGGAAGTCAGGTGTTATGTGATTCCGTTCTCCTTCAAGAATGCCATGAATTTATTCGATGTGAATTCCCCCTCGATCAAAGTGGAGGACAAGAAGGGGCTGCCTGGTCTTCTGAACAATTCTCTTATAGAAGATATGGAAATGTGCAAAAGATTCACTCTTCTTTTGGAGAAAGAACACCAAAGTCTTGTGGGAATAACCATCAATGAATAACTGGAAGTACTAAAACCCCTTAAATGAGGTAGGAAAGGGTCTACACAGATCGGTATGCATGACCTTGAGATGATTCTTGGCACGAAATGTACTCGACTCGAATAGATCCCAATGTTGGTTTCTTTGCTAGATATCCATGACAAAGAGGTAATGACTAAGAGAGAGGAGGAAGGCCTCATACCATTTGCTTGAATAAGCCGATAGATGGGGAACCAACGAAATATGTCCATACAAATAATGCGAGAGTGCAGTGGATTCCACCATGGAGGCAGATAAACACGGCTAATTACAAAGGATTAAACTTCATCTAATGCAAATAAAAGATCCTTCAAAAAAAGGTTTGGGAAATATCGTACCTTCTTTAGATATCAGACATGATTTGATGCCATTATAAACTAGGAAATCCACCTTGAGCTTGTGATTCAATGGATGAGAGATAGACATGAGATTTGTGGTCAAACCAGGGACATAGAGCACCTTCATGAGAGTAAATTTTCTCATCCCGAGAGGAATGGTCACATTGCAGATTCCTTCTGCTACATACTCCTTGTTTGTCTGCAATTCGGACCTAATCTCCAGTGGGTCGATCATTCAATGAATCAAACAACTCTCTATCACCCATCATGTGCTTGCTAGTGCATGAATCTATCAACTAAAAATTATTTGATTGTTATGATGTTTGTGATACAAGAACTAAATCATCTTCATATGCACCACAATGTGTTGATTCTGAAACATCTTCATCGTGTCATCATTTAGCCGAAAGCTGTGACATGTCCTTTCTGCTTCTTTTCGTGAGGATGCCACTTTGATTTATTTGAATCACCTTAGCTAGATGTGCTCTCTTCTCTATAATTGTGTTGTGTGCGACCATTATACCAATAATTTGTAGTATCATGCATATTCATGTTGCAGATATGACACCATCAATTCACCTTTTGAGACTTCTACTTCTATTGAGGCTTTTGTGTTTACTTCTCTTGTTGTCCTTTATGAGGCTTATGACTTTTCTTCTACCTTGAGATCAATACTTTGTCCTCAAAATCTTCTTGTAATATATGAATGACTTTTCCTGTTGCAAAAAGTTGACTAATTCGACAAATCTCACCTCCTTTTGTGTGATGGTCAACATGGTGATGAATTTATAGAATCTGGGAAGGAAGAGATCAGATTGTGAGTGGGAGAAAAACTTGTCTTTGACATCTTCTATGAGTGCAGCAAGATCTTCTCATAACTTCACCACTTGATGCAAGAATTTTTCCACCTTCTCGCCTTCGTTCATACTCATAGTATGAAGCTTTGATTGGAGATGCAAAATTTTTGTCAAAATATTTGCTTTGTAGATCTTGTAAAAAGTATCCTATGCCTTATTTGACGTTGTCACATTCGAATGTTTGGTTGGACCTCATCGGATATGATCAAAGTGATAAAAATCAAGGATTTTGCATTGGCCTTGTCATACTTTGTTTTATCATATGCGTTGGTGGGATGATTGAATGTGTCGCTTATGATCTCCCAGAGATATTAAAAGAGGAGAATGGTTCTCATCTTTTTCTTCCATGCATTAAAATTTGGCCCTTTTAAGAGATGAGCATCTGATAGAAATATCTTGGGGGCACACATGATGTATTTTTCACTCCACAACAAATGCCTTCAACATTGTTTCTTTAGTCTGCTAATGGGGTCATGATAAAGGACAAATTATCTTTTCTCTAGATGTTATTTTATTAACACTTACCATGCCTCACGTTCGCACATGGTCTCCAATGGTCCACACCGATAACAAAAAGAATGGTCCAAATGAAAACTATAGGATTTGGATGCCCTGGAATTGCTTTCTCACACATACAACAAAGATAATCTCTACTAGTCACTTCTCTCCGAATGCTAGGCTCTTCTTTTGTAGCCGATTTTTCAAAATGCCAAATGTTCTTCATGATTTTATTATGCTTATCTGATTTCCACATTCAACAAAAAGGTTTCTTCCACTCTTCCAATAGAAGACACCAAAATGGATTTATTCCACGTAGGTTCCTTTACATCTTACTTCTACCATGTGAATCTAGTTGTAGCAAAAGATGCTTTTGAAACCATCGCCCAAAAAAAATATCATGCACAATAAGAATAAAAATTGTTACACATAGGTCAAAAGACACCAAAACAAGTCACAAGATGCCAAATTTGTTGTCTCCTCCACGCTAAAGAACGATGGGTCAAAGAGTATAAAAAGATGACTTCAAACAAACAATTCTGCATGTTTTTTCTATACACCAATCAAACTTCTAAATAGGTATCGTGATAGGAAATTAAGAGTAGTGGAACAAATTCCTATGCTAATCTTGAGGAGAGATATTATGCAAAACTTTAAACATAATAAAACAGTTACAAAAATTTCAGCAACACATTCATAACAAGAACACAAACACCAGATATATGTGGGGAAAATCCTTTCGGATAAAAAACTCCACACTCCAAAATCCCACTCAATGTATTTCAAATCTAATAACAAGATTACATACACTTGCAGAGCAAGTTTCTTACAGGAGTATCACCAGAAACAATTCTAGGAGGATTCCAACTTTATAGTACTTGTAAAGCTCACCACACCAATTGCTTCTCCAAGCCTTCAATTTATAGACCTCCGGTTATATAAGAAACCATCTATGGTTTACAAAACCATGTGCCAAACCTCTCATGAGGTGGATAGCAATAAAGACTAAGATTTTGATCTAAAATTACGCTCTCATGCCCACAATATTCTCCCCTATTTTTGACCCTTATAGATGTAATAAAATTTGTCATGATATCTCTAAAATAGCCCTTCCATGATATACTATCATATGGGAATATTTTGACAACTCCTATTTCTATTTTTACAACACCGACAATGCGAAACAATGTAAGAAAATATTGACTGAATAAACAAAACAAGGTTGAGACACCTTATTTCCAATAATCGCACATGAATAAGTCTTTAACCAACACATAATAGGCCGCGTGGTTTCCAACCAAAACAATATACAGATCCACATCTCTATAGAATGTTTCCACGCAGATATTCCAATCACCTTTCACGCATGCCAAAGAGAGAAATCTTCTCTCATACCAATGAAAGGTATTATGAGAGAGAAACAAAAATTTATTGATTTAGGAAAAAAGAAAGCAACGAATAAAAACAAATAAAAAAATCATTGCTAATTCTACAAACCATAGAATAGTTGGGTGTAATCGACTATTAGTCGGCTTTTACAAACAATGTATTAATATTATATTTATGCTAACAAGAACGGATCATATTAATTTGGTGTGTAGTTTAAATGATTAATCTGTTCTCCACCTATGAATCTAATGATCATGTGCTTATCATTTGACTCAAAGGATCATGTGAATGACTTTGATCTTCACCTTTGAATCGGATGAGCATATTGACTTCAAGAGTTTCCCGAGGGGGAATGAGCATATCAATGCCACCTCATAATGACCCGATTATGCCTGGTGTAAAATGGCTATACTATTTAGATTTTGTTTAAGTAAAAATAATCAAAACATGTGAATGAGTTTACTTATACTTCCCAAATAAGCATTAGATGTGAGAGATTATTGTTTTATTAAATAATCCATGATCTTATGTAATGATTCATACTTAATCACTTTATATTGATAATTATACTTTGTTCCTATGTATCACATGTTTTTGTCTTTCAAAACCCCATAGAATACTATACAATGTATCTTGCAGATTTTTCTTTCTTTAAAAACCACGAAAGATTTTTGGTAGCGTAATGTATAATTTTGTTAAAAATGGTGGAATGCTAGCTTTGTGTTGTGACTTTTCTAAAACATGTGGAACACTAAACATTCTATAGATGATTTTATAAAATCCACATAATACCTCAGCTTGGGTAGACTAACAAATTTTCTAAAAATTTGTAAAACACTAGCTTTGTCCACATAATTTTCAAAATCAAGCCAATTAAAACACTAAAGATTTGTCTTGTGAAATTTTTTTCAAAACCCACTCAAGACTAAATCCTTGTATTGTGGATTTTTAAAATCTGTAGAACAAAGAGATTTATTTTTCATGCTAGACTAAATCATTTAATGATTTATGGATTGTAATTCCTTTTGTATAAAAAAATGAATTGACATGTTTTTTGGAACGATAAGTTGTGCTTACATGCCGACCTAAATCTTCATTTGATGATTTATGGATTATAATTTTTTTTCTATAAAAATGTGATTTGTCATGTTTCCCTCCTTAACATTAAGGGGAAGTGTTGGGGTTTGTAATATTAAGTAGGAAACTTCTTAATTGAAAATCCCACAAAATTCTAAGAACTTTGGCTCCTAACATAATGGATCCCCATATTAGGTCGACACATATTTGAATTTAAAATATATGAATGGATCAAACCACTCACCTTGTATATAACAAGGTGATATCATTTGATATTGCATACATTAAAAATATGAATATAACATATTATGAATTACACATATATGGGCAATTGATAATCAAATAAGAAGGTTGAACCATCACGCAAGATGGTGAGTGAATGTAATTATGTTGATTCATGGATATAGTGGTAGTGTTGCATGAAATAGATATTCTTGATAAAGATAAGTGATATTTTCTTAAAGGAACGATAACCAAATCATACCAAGCCAAGAACATAGATGCTAATCAAACACCATGATCAATAAGATGAAAGCAATTCACTAGAATAACTTTACATAAAACCTTTGCAAAACAAATGAGCAAAGCAATATCATATATTATTATGGAACTCAATGCAATACATTGAGAATGGGCCTTGCTTAAATAGGCAAGGAATAACAATATAAGAACTAGTCAAGGTTGTAGATCAAACCATAAATCAAGGAAATAACTAGTCATCAAAGAACTAGTCAAGACCATAGATTTAGGAGAGAACTAGACATCAAGGATCTAGTCAATACCATAGATCAAGGAAAGAACTATACCTAACAACTAGATAATATCTCCTAATATCTAAATAAGATAAAATAAATATCCACACACATAAGTGGTTGAGGATAAATAAAATAAAGGTAAATAAATTACCCAAGGTGAATATGAGATAAGGTAAATACCTACTCTAAAACCCCCTCAAGTGAAGCTAGGGGCCAAAATATAAGTGGCATGCCCACAAGTATGAGTCTCAAAGAACTAGGCCACGATGAGGTACTCTTGTAAAATAATTAGGAAAAATGGGACACTATAAGGTACCCAAAACCAGTAACAACAAAGTAAAGAGAGTAAAGACCCACTCCAAGGCATCCCAAGAAGCTCGGCTCAAAAAATCATACAATGCTAAAGAATTTTGGTGTGCACTGTGGTCTGAATCCACTACTCGATCACAAAACTCAAAAACAACTAACACTAGGTTTCACTAGAATAGCTCCATACAAGGAGACTGTCAACAGAGTGATGTCGAAAGTGCAAAAAAAACACCAAACATAATTCGATCAACTGCTGCAAATAGGTGTGCCATGATCCAAGAACAAAACCAAAGCAACAAGGCAAGGACACAAAATCTAGAGTGTCATGATCCAAGAAAATCCAAGGTAACAAGGCAAGGACATGAAACCCGAAGAAGCAAGATCAACACCACACCCTCCCATACTGCTGAATGGGTGGAGTGATGCTACAAATCTGTATGAGTTGTCAAAAAAACTACTCGAACACTGACAAACTAACACCGAGTTCCACCAAAATAACTCCCCACAAGAGAGACTTGTCAACATGCCAAAAGTGTCAAAAATATAGATACAAAATCTCTCAACAAACAAGAGAGATACACACACACCGCTAAAGAAAAATGCTCAAAACAAGAAGCATAACAATGTAAGGTATAAGAAAGTGGAGCAAGAGGCCGAATGGTGGAGGAGCCACACCTTGTAGAGTCCTCTCAATGAATTCCTATGTCACCGCCATGAGTGATCAGATATCCACCCCAAATCAACACGGATGGATGAAGAAGATGCCTACGCATATGACTTGGTGTAAAATGCACAATGGGTGCATGCAAAAGAACATCGAATGTGTGTCAAAGTTGATCATGTCTAATAACTTAAAATCTCGGGTTTCTCAAGCTCGAGTGAATGTGCAGAACTCATATGTTTCTCATGATCCTCGTAAAGAGTCGAGCGAACAAAAATGAGCTCTGTCAATGTGTGATCCCAATGAAGTATCTCCAAAACCAATGTCAAGAATTCCACTTAACATGTGGAATAGAGGAAACAATACCTTGTGAATGTCTGCCAATGACTCCTCTAGTGAGACCCATAGAACGGAGCATGCGAGAACTGAATGCAGTGGTATGCTTCTTAAAAAAGCCATGCAAGCTGAGCAGAAGTAGGATACACAACATGTGGTATTGTAATAGGCATAGATGTGGAAGAGCATGTAGTAACAAGCCTCACAGGTTTAGAAGCATCAAAAGTAGGTTCAGGCTCAAAGACTGGCAGATCAATGTCAGTGGGTACAAGAGCAACAACTGCAAGTGGACTAGGAGCATGGATATGGTTGTCCACAATATGATGGTGATGCTATAGGCTAGCAAGTTTGTTCTACAGGGAGTGTATTATTGTATCCTTATCATGAATGAGTGATTGTAGAAGAGAATTTCACTTCTTGAGTGATCTATTTTCTTCCACAAATTTTATAATATCCTCTTGAAGTCCACATACTTCAGAGAAAAACATATCATTCTTAGAATCCATGATAGGTACAAACTGTAACTCCCAAAAATTTAGGATGTCAGGCTCAAAGCTGAAATCACGCATCCACAATTGATTACAACACTCCTCCATATTTGGCACTTTATAATTATAGTGCAAGTCTCAAAATAAATATTTCCAATGGAAAGAGCATGAAAAACAAGCACTTTTGCAAAAATGGCACTCAAAATCGAGTTACCGATCAAAAGTTACAAACTTTTTAATATTTTGCTCTAGTTATTTATTTTAGGTGCCACTAAAACAAAATAAAATGTTGTTGCCTTCACCACACAAATAAAATTAAAGGGGCTGAAGTTAAGCACCTACTAGTAGGAATCACAAGCTTTAAGCCCTCATATGACCATACCATATGACCAAGGGCTAAGGATTTTAATGAGTGCTACAAGGATTTTCCCGAAATAGATGCACAACATCCGTGGACCCCTGCCAAAAAAGGAAAGATCTGAAAACCTTCCTCAACTGAGTAAATCCATCCGTAGCTAAACAAAAATTTCTCTCTGCAGATCTCGAAACATCCAATGCACTCCAAAAAAAATAATCCCCGCCATTTCTTTTTTGGGTGGAATCCCACACGCACTCGGTGTCCTTCTCTCGCGCAATACAAAAAAACCACAAAAATGGAAGCCTCGAGATCTTATAGTCGATCTTAGGGTTTTCCACCTTCCGGATCCAATGGAAGCCTCCGTTTTGCATAAAAATGCACACAACAACAAAATATGACCAAATCCCAAATATATGAATATACAATGAATTTATTTGCAAAATAAAACTTACAGACGGATGTCAACAGAATCTCCACTCTGATACCATGAAAGGAACGATAATCGATACCATCGTACCAAGCCAAGAACACAAATGCTAATCAAACACCACAATCAATAAGATGAAAGCAATTCACCAGAATAACTTTACATAAAACCTTTGCAAACAAATGAGCAACAATATCATATATTATTATGGAACTCAATGCAATACATTGAGAATGGGCCTTGCTTAAATAGGCAAGGAATAACAATCTAAGAACTAGTCAAGGTCATAGATCAAGCCATAAATCAAGGAAATAACTAGTCATCAAAGAACTAGTCAAGACCATAGATTTAGGAGAGAACTAGACATTAAGGATCTAGTCAATACCATAGATCAAGGAAAGAACTATACCTAACAACTAGATAATATCTCCTAATATCTAAATAAGATAAAAGAAATATCCACACACATAAGTGGGTGAGGATAAATACAATAAAGGTAAATAAAGTACCTAGGTGAACATGAGATAAGGTAAATACCTACTCTAACATTTAAGTGGGTTTATTACAAATGTTTTCCCACCCCTAAATATTGTGTTTTGTGTTGTGTTTGTTCAATTAATTTCACTATTATTGTATGTAATCAATAATCTATTATCTACTTCTAAATCTATGAGTTAATTCATTATAAATGAGTGTATATTCATAAACTATAATCTTTAGCTTGTTCTACTTTGGTGGATATATAAATTTGTTTTATTATTTATCCCCATATTATATGGTATAGTCAATATTCTACAACATATATCTCAAGCTCAAAACCATTTAAATAAAATAATCAAATCCTCACCAAGTGCAAAGTTGGATCTGATACTATATGTGTGCAATTTTGGTAACCAATATGCAATAAAATTAACATAGAAAGATAAAACAAGTAGATATCCAAGTAAATAAATAACACACGTAATAGAGATACAATACATATCTTTGGAAAATCCTTTTTGTAAAAAAAAAAACAACATATTATCCTATTTTAGTTCATTAAATTTAACCATCTTATAGATAAAATAACTACCGTTTAAGGAATTGTAACATAAATACATACAAGACTTACATGCACACTCAACCATGTCTTCAATGTATAACCTTCCAGTACAAATCAATAATGATCTTCAACCTTTATCCCATCTAAAAAATCATTTTTCCATATACAAAATACAATTATATAGTCATTCACTACCTTAAAATAACACTTTATTAGGGTACAAAGAAATCCTAAAAATAAAAGTTAAATCCTAAGAAACACCACTTAAATATGAGCAATTAGTTTTCCACAAGACTTACTATTAACACAAAAAGTTCTTGTTCCTTCTAGGCTGATGCATCAAACATATGAAACATATTCTAATAGCCATATAGGCGTTTTTTTAAATTAAAAATTTCTTTTGGGGTTACCAATGTTTATGTATATAACAACACTTATGGTGGAGCTGCCATCTAATAAATAGGTCACCTCCCCATGAGATGGATAGATGGTGAGAGAACAAAGATAAAGTACTTGTGTAATAAATTTGGATTTTATGACCCAAAATTTTCACATCATGGTGAATCTAGTTTTTGGTACACATGGTAAAACATCCACTAGGGACCGCAAAGAGTCTTTATGTGGTTAGATCAAGATATGATCTGCACTCAACCATACTTATCCTTTACTATTAATTTTTTAGTTATTATTTAAAAACTAAAAAATATTTTTCTTTCTAACCATAAGTCAATATCATTCCATATTGAATGACAATTCTAACACCCCAAAATGTAGAGAATATAGTTTTTTATCAATACTTCATTAATACATCATGGACCTACTTTGGATCACATTTAATAAATTTAGAACTTAGTCCTCCTACATCAATATGGAACACCATCTAAATCGACTAGTGGATTACCACCATCACTAATCTTTCTTAGTTCCTCTACACTAATGGTAAAAACTATTCGCATTTTTTTAGGGTTTTACTGTGGCACCACTTTTGAGCTAATCCAATTGTAACACCCACATTTTTCTAGCCTCAAAACAAGGAGAACTAATAAATTAATAGTCAAGTTTATGGTAATAATTTTTTTTGAAGTGTTAGCAAGGTTAGGCATTTTCTCAATTAATAAATTTCTTGGTTAGAGACTTTCTACACAAGCTTGTGAACAAAGGAATTAAATTAATAATTAAATATTATAATTTACTTCCTAAGCTATATTTACATTTTAAGCATCTACTAAGTCCTATTAGATAAATTAGTTATCAAGCCCCAAGGTTATATTATTTTCTAACTCAAAGGTTTAATTGTTTTACCTAGCCACTAAGTGGCCCCATTCACCCCATTACCCATGTTCTTTATTTTTATTTAAAAGTTACATTCCCACAAAATACCTTCCCCTTAAGTGAGGTAGGGTTTAATTTGGGCCATAGGATTGAATCAATCCTAGCCCTTAGATTTAAGTTTCCTAAATTTCCTTATGGTTCTATTTTAATTCCTATTTTCCCCAAACAACCTCATTTGTTCTTTTCTTATTTGCAGGTTTTGGAAGAGGAGGAGGAGAAGGAAGATCCATGAGAGCAAGGGGAGCAACCATGGAAAAAATTCTCTTCATATTAGTTGTAAAGATTTCCCATTGCAATGTTTCCCATTTGATTAAATGTATAGGTCCTACCAAGGATCTGTTTTGTTATTTAATAAAAATCATTTCTTCTTTTTGAGTTCAACTATTGGGGAAACCCCATTTCTATTAAATCCACGAGTTTTACATTGGGTGCCAAAAGGGAGATTGGAAGGCTAGAACTGTTAAATTTAGTTGTTTCCTAGTTGCTTGAAGGTTCCTTGATGTAGTTTTAAGCTTAGGTTTTACTAAATTTTAAATTTGGGATTTTCACTGGACGGAGATTTATTTTTCCATCAAAATTTCTAAATTTCCACCCCTACAGCCAGTGGTAAGGTATATGACATTGCCCTACCCAGTTAAGCGCTTCATCGATCGTTGCTTTGGCTGCTGGGTAGTAGTTATGAAACCACCACTCTACACATGGATGGCGGTTTTTTCACCGATAATGTGAACCTTCAACAAAACATAATTTTTATTTTTTTCTTCTTAAGTTGATTTCTAGTGCAATATTAATTTTAATGAGAATTTTTCCATTCATTGGTGGGTAAAGTGATAGTATATCTAGTTTCTTAATTTCAAATACAAAACATCAACTCAATCTCTATCTTTCCTTTTTTTGAAATAAAATGTAGAAAATTGAGTATAACATTACTACAATTTATTCTATTTCACATATTCCATTTTGCCAATAAAACAACAAGAATTCAACACACTTCCTTTCAATACATTTTTGTTCTTTTACAAATATACATTTATATATATCATTGCAACTTAAATGCTTACAACTTTTAGGAGAGTTTCATTTCAAGAAAATAAACAACTTAAGTTTTCCTTTCACTATAACATTAAAATACAACTATGGAAACTACCAATTTTCCAAATCATTCTTTTACAATGCAAGGGATTCAAATCCTTTTCTTTCACTAAGTCTAATCCTTTCCAACAAGGTAAGCAACCAAGAGATCTTTCTACATTCACTAACTCATTTCAATTTGGAATAAATGAAATATTACAACTTTCCTTCAATCATACAAATGTTACAAACTTCCACTCAAAGTGGGAATAATAATATGATCAATACTTTATAGAGATTTCAACAAGGCCAAACACAAGTCTTCTTGCATGTATCCTCCAACTTGTAGCTTGAATCTTGTATTCTCCAATCTTTCACAAACTTGGATCACAAAACAAAGGAAGGGGGAATAGGTGATGCTCTCTGCCCAACATTTAATCCAATAAGAGGAGAAGCCATTCCATTATTGGCCCCAATCCCAATACAAGAACAATGAGGGATCTTGAGCAACATTTTACAAATTTTTACAAGAATGACTTCCACAAACAAAAAGCAATCCAAAGCATTTAACACATTTACATGGACACACTCAAAAAATTTACAACTTTCTCAAACAACACAATAGGCTTGAGATTAAACCAAAAAGAGAAAGGACTATGGGAACCACCTCCTTTTCCTCTCAAGTGAAGTGGGAGTTTTACCCAAAGCCTCCATGTGCACAATACATCAACAAAACAAACTTATCTCTCCCTTGCAAGTATGCAACAAAATGACCATGTATTTCCTTTTCACTCCCCATAAGTGAAACTCCCAATCACACTCCCTCAAAATTCATGCCTCACATCTCCCTTTTCCCTCCCCAATGGTCCCATAAATCCATCTCCACACACCCAACTTAAGGCAACTACCCAACCACACAAAAACAACCACATTCACAACACTCATACAAACTTAATAAGCATAATTTTTCACATCTACAAATATAATAAGAAAACAACAAAGGTGGTGAGCCTACCTCTCCATCAATATTCCAAGAGAAATTCAATCCACAAGTTATAACACCTACAATCCAAGCACACTCCAAAAGAAACTCCAACAAGCTCCCAAATCCAAAAGTGCAAGAGAAAGAAAATGAACAAGTAACCCCAAATCCATCAAATTATATCAATAAATAGAAATGGGATGTGAGGATGATGAGGTGGATCCATGTAGGATGCCACTTCATCATTACTCCATTCGAAACACAAGTCAAACACCATGCCCAAGACAATAAATGAACATGTAAGACTTATGACCAACACAAATCTAACCTACATCTACAATATTTCACTGGACCATATACCCTCATAACTATTCAATTATCATATCCTTATTTTAGTTAACAAATTAAGTAGGATTAGCTTAATTAAGACACATTATTAATTGCTAATAAAGTGACTACAATATCTAACAATTAAAACATAACAAAAAAATAAAAAACACACAAAATTAAAAGAAGATAACATTACCCCCATGTCCACACATGTGAGGTCACCCCATGGGAAACCTCCTAACTAGGCATGTAACAACAACACAACATAACATTACACAAGTTGTCAAATTTTGGCCACATTGCACAACACCCAACATCCTTCCATGGTTGGTCCCTATCCCCTTTTGATGTATGTGATAGAATGTCCTGCAACACAAACAAAATACCTCTCTAGCCTTATGGCCATATTAACAACATCGAGACAAATATACATATAAAATCAATGCTCATCATCTAAAATTAGCAATTCTATCATCTAGCATCATACAATTAATTTGATTTTGGCATCCATAAAATCATAATTCTACTCAAAACATCCAACATAGGCTATGCATCCAAAATATGACATGTTAGTATAAAATTAGAATATTAAAAATCAACATATATAACTATCTATCATCGCCATCTAGTGCATCATAATAAAAATGTAAATCACATAATGTCAATAGTCTAAATATCTGCATAGTCCATCATCTACTGATCAAAATATAATACTAAAATGTCTAAGTATCAATGCAATAAATGACATCATTAAAATGAAATAGTGTTGAAGAGGAGTGTGCACTACACCAATCATTAGATTCCTTATATAAATCCCCTTTTGGGCCTCAAAATTAACAATAACTTGTACTGATTTTAAAATTTGGCAATAAATTTTCTAAGGAATTTTTCCATATGCTTAAACAAAGACATTATTGTTAACAAATCAAATCCATTTGATAGGTTAATCATCTCTCATAAATCTTTGAAACATGGTGCAAGATTTTATTTTCCATTACCAATTGGTTTTTAAAGCCTAGAATAATATTTCTCAAAGAGCATCAAGATCTTATACAATACTTGATGGTGGTTCCATGTAGTTATTCCAAGTGAACATATTTTTTTGATAGGAACTTGACCATTAAATATTTACACAAAGTGATCATCTAAATGACAATTAACAAATCCCATATATGTGATGGCCTCTAATGCATATTTTAAAATATTTTGTGGCCTATATTGGGAAAATGCCTCTACCATGTGCATCTTGAAGTATTCTAACCAAATATCTTGGCTATATTATCACCACATGGAAAATCATATTCGTTCTTAAGATGGGATACCTAACACTATTGACATGTTCGCCTAAAAATTAAAGTTTAATTTTTTTAGGGGTCGGCTTCACCTACCTCTTTAAAATATCCCCTATATAATCCTATATTATTTTCTAGGTAGAACACTACTTGCTAACTCATACCACCTGGGGGCATATCTATTATCAAGTACAAAAACTTGTGAAGCAACAGAGGCCAATACACAAAGTATAATTTTTTAGACAAAAGCATTCAATTGACATGTGACAAAAGAAGACTGTTGACATGACAAGAATAACTCTTTGACACATGTGACAAGAAGAAGACTCTTGTTGTTGCGTGAAAAGAATCTCTTGTTGATGACGATGAAAAACTCTCTTGATGATGGCGCAAGAAGAACTCTCTCTGTTGACGTGAAAAGAACTCTCTGTTGACGTGTGACAAGAACTTGTTGAAGAAAGATCTGTTTGTGACAAAGATCTTTTGATGTGTGACAATAAACTATCTCTTGAATGGGTGAGAAAATTTTTGTTGATGGTGACAACAATGTTTTTTGTTTGCATGACAATGTTGATTTTGACATGTGACAAGGTGTTTTGGTTGACATGTGAAAAGTTTATTTGTTGACACATGATGCATGGAAGGTGTGTTTGTTGATGCACGAAAAGGTGTGTTTGTTGATGGATGACCAGGAGCTTATCTGACTCGAATTTATCATGCTCGAAAACAATGGAAGCTGTTAGTGCTCAGAACACCCAACAAGTTACAAAAAAACTCAAAAGTCTTGTTCAAGTATTTTGGAAACTTTGTTGGTTCAGATACCACAACCGCCAACACCCATAGAGCTCCCACTGAAATCAATCAGAGCACAAATTGTGTGGAAGGTGTTATTGAAGTGGACATGCATTCTGCTCAAGTATCAGCCAAATGACACCTATAATGATACCATGTCAGGGCTTGAAGATATTCAGTTGAGATGGTAGAGCTTGAAGATATTCTTGTTGATGTGCAACCAAGAGTGAAAAATGCAACACAAAATTCAAATGCAAATAGTGGTTCATGGAAAAGGAAACCTGATGATCGTGATATTCCTAAAAGCTCTGCACGTAAAAGTAAAACTGTGAAAATGAACAAGAATATGTGGACACTTGGGAGGACATACAAGTTTGACTGGGCTACAAAATTTCCATTTATAGAACCTGTACAACTAACTAATTCTGAAGAAATTTCATCGGAATGTACATGTACAATATGTACGTGGAAATTGGGAAGGCAACAAAAAATGCAACTGAAGTTGGACACAATTGAAAAACATTGTGGAAAACAATATTTCACTGTAACTAGGGAAGATGGCCAGAAAATAAAAAAACACATAGATGGAAAACTAAAAAAGAATGCATGCATGTGAAATATGTGGTAGAATATGAGGTAGATCAAAAAAGACACGAGACTTCTCGTTAGAAAATGGTGGAACGATCACATCACAAATTGGTAAGATGAATCAATCAAATTTGTGTGCTAAACTCATACAATTTTCTACTTTATTCCACATCCTTAAGAAAGGAAGACCGATTTCAGATTTCATCGATTTCAAAGTTTTGTATCAATATAATGGAATGTAGAATGTTCCCTGTCTCATTGGTCAGACAACAGTGCATGGGAAATGGCTAAATGCCTTGCTATGATTGAGAAGGAAGATTTGAAAGAGTGTGTAAAAAATGCAAAGTTTATCTCTTTGTCAATTGATGAAGTGACAGTTGTTGACAACACCGCATGGGTATGTATCCATGTTTATACTTTAGAAAATCATATGAGGACTCACATCTATTGGGTGTTCAGAAAATGGTTGAAAATTGCAATGCAGAAAACCTATATAAACTAGTTATTTCTCTTTTGAAAGAAATTGTTGGCATGACTGCTAATGAAATTGCTACGAAGTTGGTATGTGTGGGAGAAGATGGTGCATCAGTCATGCAGGGTCATAGAACTGGGTTGTGTGTTTGATTGCAAACATCAGTGGCCCCTTATATGCTAGCAATTCACTGTATGGCTCACATAATGAATTTAGCATATAAAATCATTAGCAAATATGAAAATGTTGCAAAAGTAGAAGACCTTATAAGAGAACTGCATGCCTATATGGAAAGCAACCCAAAGTGATTTCTTGAGTTTTAGAAATTTTCCATAGGAATTACAGATGGAAAAAAACTTCTGAAGGATGTTGAGACAAGGTGGATTTCTTTGTATGAGCCTGCATGTAGAGTGTGTGAGGAGTATCCTTCGTTGGTTGGTTTCATGCACAAATATCATCATGAAATTGATAGGGTGAGGGACTTGTTGTTCCATCTAACTGATTTGGAGACATTTGCTTACATTGGTAGGCATTCTTCCAATGTTGCAGGAGATCAATACATTGATGAAGCATGCACATGGGAGATTAATCTATATTGTTGATTTTATACGGATGAGAAAAATGGTATGTATGAGTCTTGATGCCCTGTACACTTCCCCGGATAGTTTTGATACACTGTTTTTGATAACTGGAAAGTTTTATTGGATCTTAACCATCCCAATAACTTTTTGAGATTTAATATCCATGATCACCTCTTGTATCCATGTTAGTGGGAAAGAGATACCACTGCACATTTGTGCAAAAAGTAAAGATGTTACATCAACGGAAAAAGAAGAAGTTCTGTGACATGAAATCTGTTTGATTCTGTAGTAATTGAAACAAGAATAAAACTTAGAAAAATTGTAGAATCCTTAGCATCAGAAATTAGAGAACGTTTCAGCAAAGACAAAATTCTTGAAGCCATGGGTGTGATGAATCCAAATTTTTGGAATACAGAAGGTGGTCGTGCTGATTTTGTAAGTAAGCTTTTCCATAAATACATGGGTACAATATTGGATCATTTCAGCAAGACATCAGAGGTCGAGGGTATTGAAATAAAAGGTATATTGAATGTTGATTTAATAAAGACTCAATCAACTAATTTTGCAATGAAAATGAGGTCACAATATAAACTCTTAGATGAACCTTCAGAGAGTGGTGCTATTACAAGGCTCTGGTGAAAAATCTACCAAAGTAGTGTGTTACAGGAAGACATTAGTGAATATTTTTGGTTGTATGAGTTGTGCCAAACAATGATTTTGGGATCTGTGGAGGATGAAAGAGTTTTCAGTGCTTTATCTTTTATTAAATCAAAACTGAGAAACAAGGTTGGATAAAAATCTGAAAGTTGCATAAGGTGTTATGTTTCTCGCTACTCTTTGGAAACCTTTCCTTTTGACAGAGCTATTGCGCATTGGAATTCCCTTGCGAAAGAAGAGGTGTAAATAATACTTGCTACAAGTCCAAGTAATCTCAATGATGAGACTGGAAGTGGTGCATCTTCAAACTCTATGGATGCAAATATTGAATACGAAGAAGCTATTGAAAATGGATTGTTTCAACTTTAAATAGGTATCACCTTGACATTACACTTTAACTATTCTTATTTATTCAATTTCATATTAATAGATTCTAATTTAATTGTTTATAGTTTTACATAAATACCATTGTAATTCTATAGATGCAAATATTGATCAGTGAGGAGGCTATTTTTGATCTGTAGTTATCATCGAAGATTTTATAGGTATGTATATTTACATTTATTCAAATACTATTATTTATTAAAATCGGATTTATTTCATTGGTATTTTTAATTTTCAAACCACTTTGATGTTGTATTTTGCAAGGTCTTCAAAGCTCATATCTGGATTCTACATATTCTACCACGCTTAGTGTCTGGTATAGTTTTCATCCACTCTGCAGTGCATTCTTGATATTTGTGTCACCTTCGATATGAACAGGTTTTGGTTTGCTTTAATTTTCTTAGGTTAGATCTGGATTCTACATTTTAATTTCTCTTCATTTCATTGATGTTTATGAAAAATGTGGGTTGACATCCATCCAAGGAAGCTCTCGCTTCTTGGGACTGAGATTATCAAGAAACTCACCCATTTTTATTCTAATCCTTATCCATTTTTTGTGTTGAATTCTCGAGAATCGAAGGTCGTCTAGCTTGCTCAAGAAGACAAGAGGTACCTTAAACCCTATCTTAGCCATAGTTTTAAATGTGAAGAAGATTTTACCGTATTAAGATATTTGTGTCATACCACATTCTTTTTTTCCTTTGAGCTTTGTCATTTCAATTCAATATAAAGGTTTGAAAATAAATGTGAAGAAATGATATACATATTAAAGAGTTCAAAATTTAAAATAGAGAGAAGAAGCTTTTACTGTATTAAGATGTATCTGTCACACCACATTCTTAATTTTCTTAAAACAATTATCCATTATCATCATCTAGTCACATACAATTCATCATCATCCATATCTACTCTAATTTCATTATCCACATAACACCACATTCTAAATGAATAAATGGATGATCCATTCTAATGTCTATTCTAATGTCATCAAACATATTAGATGTCATCACCCACATGTAATGAAAAATGTAATCATGACCATCATTGCAAGCAGAGATAATATTGCATAAAGTTTAAATCCATGAATCATGATTATCCATCAAACATACACACCATATACAATATAGAAATTCTATATAAAAATATAACAACATACAATTCATCTAGTCACGTACAATTCATCATCATCCATATCTACTCTAATTTCATTATCATTATCCATTAATCATCAAAATATTATCACACCATGTAATGAAAAATAATGCATAAAGTTTAAATCCATCATGATTATCCATCAAACATAAACACATATCTAATATAGAATAAATATAAAAATATAACAACATACAATTCATATAGTCACGTACAATTCATCATCATCCATATCTACTCTAATTTCATTATCCAGACATCCACACCTAATGTCCACATAAAACCACATTCTAAATGAATAAATGGATAATAACTATAACCACATCTACTCTAATTTCATTATCCAGACATCCACATCTAATGATAAATGTAACTATGACCATCATTGCAAGTAACAGAGATAATATTGCATAAAGTTTAAATCCAAACTTCAAATTAAACAAATATTCAAGTATCAACTTTCATTCTTCTATATATAAAATATTTAAAGTTTCAATTTTGAGGTTCCCCAATCCTCAAGCCTCAATCATTAACATTTTCACCAGACCCTATTGTATTCCTTGCCTCAATTATCCCCGAACTAATCAGATCCTCAACAGTCATGTCTAGGTTCTTGATGATTGCTTCTTCTTCCTTTGTAGCATCTCCATGGGATGTCAAAGAAGGATCTGCCACTTGCCTTTTCTTTGAATAAAATCTCAGGGTCGTAGCCATTCTCTTTAATTATCCGCTTAAGTGTATTGTTTTGTTTGTTAACCAAAACAATATTTTCTTTCATCTTAATTGTTGTGGATAAACTGTTCTTTTTTGTTTCCAAGTGAACTTGGAACACCTTAGCTTGACTCTTTAAATTTTCATATTTCAGCTGCAACAAAAAGAGTGAAGTCAATTAAACATATTAAAAAACTAATTTTTATTGAAATTAATAAAAAATATTTTTCAAATTGATTATACTTATGACAACTCTATCTTTTGGCATTTGCAATCGCCACCATATCCTTGTCCTTAGACCATTTATTGAAATAGGCTTGGGCCTCAACATTGATATTTTCAATCTGTTTAATACTTTATCTAAAATATTGTTCGTTATAGGTGTTGTTATATGTGACAGTCCCACTTTTAGCTCTGATGAATAATGCATCCATCTTCGCAGGTTGATTTTTTTTATAGAAAATAAGCTCTCTCTTTGCCAATGGTTATCATAATGACTTACTATCTCAGATATTAATACTTTTTCCCTTCGCTCCCATTGAATGAGCTCACTGATTTGAGGTGTGATAAATTCATTCATGTGGGATTGAAAATCATAGCCAATCAAGTTCTCCAAAGGAAATGTTGGCAAGTCATCACTATCTGTATCAGAAGAGGATGATTTTGAAGGAGAAGTATGGTGGCTTTCAGGTCGAGCAACGTCTGCTGCATCTTTTTGCTTTTGGGAGTGTTGATCCTAATAGCAATAATAGAAATTAATATTAAAATTGAAATTGAAATGTTGAAAATTTAAATAAATTTAAAAGTACATTGAGATGGAAATATACCTGTTGGCCCTGAATCATATCACGTGTGTTGAAAAAACCAGTTGGGTCACTACTATCAATGCCCAAATAATCTTCATCTAAAGTTATTTGATTCAAAACTGATTGCCCTGTTGTAGTGGGACAACTAGCGAGAGAGAGGGTCAGAATAGTGAATGATGAGGGAATGTTTAGTGTCCCACTAGGGGCCGGAATCATCGACATGTTTACCAATGGTCTTTTTTATCTGAACCTTGGTCGCCATTTTGAATCGTAATTGCGGGGTTGATTGAGTAGGTGGGGTTTGCAGATTTTGAGTAGAAGACAAAGGATTGCTATCAAATTTGAACAACAAAGAACAAAATCATTAGTAATTACTAAATAATATGTAAAAGTATTAAAAAATCACAAAATAAATGAAGTCATACCTTGTTGAGTGGGATTTTGTTGTTGTATGAATTGATTGTGTAAACTGGGGGGTTGTGATAGAGTTTGAATTGTTTTGGTTGGAGCTGATGGTGGTAATTGTTGTTGAGATTGAAAATTACATGAGATTATACTGAGTGAGTTGGTGATGCTTGCTTTGAAGCACGTGTGTAGTCCAAAGTCCCTGCAAGTGTAGGAACTACATGTCAATTCAATATGGTAAATCATTAAATGGTAAAATCAAAATGTAAACAACCCTACTTTGAATGTTAAGGGTATTATGTCGTCTTGTCATTTCGTTAATGCAAATACTTGGGCATCAGCTGATGAGTGAACTTTGATTTCAGATTGTGATTCTCTCGAGGCCTCAGCATGTTGTTGGCCTCTTCCTCTCGATGTAATTTTTTTTCGTGGAAGTGACTCCAGAAATATTTTTTTGCATATAGAAAAGATTCAATCAGAATTACATTATATTAGTGCACAAAGATTCGATCAGAATGAGAAAAACAAAAAAAAAATACTACCCTTGGTAAAGATGGAATATGAACTATTTACCTATTTGCTCTTCAAGTGGAATTGACAAATTCTTCATTGTCTCGTTTGTGCAAGTTGGAGTTGGTTCATCTTTTAAATTATAATAAGCCTCATAATAAAGAGCTAGGAGATAGTTTGTGGAATGAATAACTGGTTTTTTGAAATTGATGCATTGGTAATGTCAGCCTTTATCTTGTTAGATAGAAATGTGCACCAGTCAAATTTTTGATTTCGATTGTTGCAAGAATGTATGCAACAACCCAATTTGGAATGTCAGTTTGTCGACCCTGCATAATAATTCTGGCTTGAAACAAAGAAATCAAGGCAAAAGAAAGTGGTGTGCAACATCTTGTGTATCCACTCCTCATCTTGATTTGTTGACATGAGCTGCAAAAGTCATCGGAATTAATATCAATTTGAATTAATATAAAAAAACATTCAAATGAGAGAAAATTACACTTACAATCAACATTGAAACCATAACTAGATTGAGGAAAATCTTATCATTTTCAGTGAGGGTTGCTTTGGTTGTTACTATCGACACATTTTTAAAAGGGAGGCTATGTCAATCGATGGATATCAATAGGTTTGACACCGAAGGAGAATGTACGTCGATCTTCCAATGTAACAATAAAAGTATTATTTTTGTATTGTAGGATGAAAGTAGGTAGTTAAGAATCTGATGGTCAACCTCAAACTAGGGCATGCTAACAAGCCCTTGGAATTCAGATGCTACTATTGAATCCTTGTATTCTGCATTCATTTCCATAACTACATTTATGTGGGGGCACATAGCACTTTTGTATTGAATCTTGCCCTTGGAGGCTTTGGGTGTTGGATCTGAGGTTCACCTTGGGCTATTTTGTTATATGTGCTCGTTGTTGATGGATTTTATTATATTTTGGTGAATTATCAATATCATGGGTTATCAAATGCAACTTTTTACTTGTGTTAAAAATTTCACAAATTATCAATTGCCATTTTGTAGATGATTCTTTTCTTACCCTTATTAAATAGGGAAATAATTTAATAAACAATACACAATGTCTTGATGATTTTTCATTGCTCCCAGTTTAAACATACAATAGAAAATACCCAATTATATAGGTATTATTTCCTCCCTCTTTCCATTGGTTAGATAACTATGAATGTAAATGGATTCAAACTTATTTTTTTATTTCTTAGGTATCCCATTTGCATTGTAATTTTACCGTTCTCTTATGTGGTAATCAATTGTTAAATATGAAGATAAAAATATTTCCTACTAGATCACTAATCTCCTCTCTCTCTTTTGGTAAATTTTAAATGTGTTCTAAAGTTATTGCAACCACTCTTATATACTATGCTTTTATTGGGTTCCTTCATAGGCATTTTACAAAAAATTTGACAAGTTACTAAGATAGTTTCTATAGGCTAGTTTTGGACATGGGAAGGGATCTTAAAGAGTTGCTCAAGAATTTTTTAATCTTCCTAAGAAGGTAGGGGGCTTGATATATTAAAAATTTGACACCAAAGCACCACCTTATGTGTTAAATGAATTATCCAAGCCAATGTAGGACAAGAAGCTTACAATATTGTTTTGTAAAATGTTATTATTGAAGGAGCTTTGCAGGGTTGAAAAACATGGCAAAGGCTAAAGTTCCATGAGAAGGTAATTATATAATCTCTTGTCAAGGTGATTGGATCACTTATTATCAAACACATGGAATTCCTTGGAAAATATCAAACCTTGTCTCAAATGGAGAGGTGATGGGATTCCAATCAAACAACACTCTTTTTGGTGGTCACCTATTATTACTTTTTATAGAAATCGTCTCTCTAAGGTCCCGAGTGAGTTCCTCAATATTTTTAGATGAAGGATTTGTACAATACATGTTATCTTCTACATTTAAACTATAAAGTTACATTCTTGGTTTGAAGCCAAGAACAAATTACATTTTAATAACAGTGATCAAGAGTATTTTGATGATATTTTAGAGGAAATCCATGACAATATGTTTAAAAAATTAGTGTCATTTCCTCTAAACAATGGTTGAAGGACTAGAAATGGTTTCTATATATTATTTACCAAAACTGCTAGCCAAACAAGTGTTATTAATTTTTGTCTCCACATTTTCCCATGGTTGAAAAACTTAATACTTTGTGGTCCTTACATTCAACTTATTTTAGATGGATCCAAATATTTAATACGATTTGTAATGCCATTTTAGATCAAAATATTTCCAATTTTACATGATGTACTATTTCTTAGGGTCTCCCTTTAGATATTACCTTCCCCATCTAAGTGTTCCTCAATCCAATTGTTCATTATGTGGACTCTAGGAAACCCTATATATATATATATATATGTTTTTCAAAAATACCAACTAGTTTGGACTTGGATTCATAACATTTTAAAACGTTTAGGAAAAAAACATCTTCATATAGATGACTGTTCTCTTAGGAGATTGACCATGACTTCCTTTTCCCATATTTGGCACGATTTCAAGTGGAAATTATTTTATTTATTTGGAAAGCAAGAAATGTGTTTTTACTAATACTTTAGTTGATTGTAGTTGTTCATCATATAATAAATCTATGATCATTTGTAATGTATTTTGTAGATTCAACTATAAGCTCTAAAGGTGTCTCTCTAGGTTTCCCATCTAAAGACCCTTTTGGATCATTGAGGAAATGTTCCTTACATTATTTCTCATTGTCCTTCCTTTGTGTAAAGGATAAATAACACTATGAGCAAAAAATGCATCACAAAAGTCATTTTGATCACTATTCTCATAGTCATGCACGGGGTTTCCTTTTCCGTGCCACCACTCTCCAATGATTTAACAACATGATGGTTACAAATACCCACCACCTTGCCGAGATGGTTTTTCTTCTCTCCAACATCCTCATTAGTACCAGTGGAATCTTATTAATGTAACCTCATTTCTATGAATGCAACAATATGTGTTGATTTTTAATGGCATGCTTTAATGCGATAGATATTGATTAAAAGATCGCTTTTGTTACATTTCCATTATTTTTACATGGGGTGTTATTTATGATCTATCTTGTGATATGTTCCTAGATTAGTGGAAAGGAGCTAGTTATTGTAAAGTGCAACTTTTAAGGGGCTTCTGAGCCACTTAATTTTCATAAAATTTTTAAAATACCCTTTAATAGATCATGATTTTTTAAATATGTATATTTTCTTTTGAGATTTAAAATTATGTACAAAACATATTTGTAAGGGATTTTAAATTAAGTAATTTTTAATGCAAATAAATGTAAGGTGACCCATTACATGGGAATAAAGTCACTTGTTAAGGACTATCTATGTGTCACTATTATTTCACCGCTTAATTTATTGATGTGACTTTCTTTAATGGATAGATTTTATTTAATTTGTAAATTTGGAATTGACATGTACTCAATTAACAACTAATGGTACTTTATTTCACATATCCACTCATGATCATTAGCCCATGCCTAGTCATTGGATCCTTTCCCATAGAAATGAGAGGAAATAGGCATCCTTACACTTTGTTGTAATTGCACATTTAAAATTATAATCCTACTAGTTAAAAGTTTAGCACAATATACTTTTATTTATATCATATCAAACATAAATTTCATAAAAAAATATGAGATGGATTTAATATTTATTTTAATATTTATGTTACTAAGATTTAATTTAATAATTTTTTTACTAAAATTATATGTAAACTTCACTCCATTTAATATGGCAGTCATTTTGGTCTTTAGCCATTCTAAAGTAATTTTTTATCACATGTTATTGATTTTAATATTTAATACATGTTAGTGCAAAATCATTGCACCCCGAAATGGCTCGAGTTTAAAATGGGGCATTCAAAGATGATTGCACAACATTGGACCATCTCTCAAGTTGTGGGACTTGCGGACTTGAGATAGATCTCCAGAGAAGGCTAGTTCTTGCTTCCTAATCTACCTGCCACAAGCTACTCCAAAGTGTAGACATAACTAATCTAATCCTAATCTAACAATTCCAAGGAGACATGGAGAGAGAAAGAGAGAAAGAGAGCCTACACTAAGTGGTGATACACCAGAAAAGGAAGTGGCTGATCATGAATCCAAACTACTTGAAGTGGAGAGAGGTGAGCAGAGGAGGGATGGACAAGATGCACTAAAAACCAAAGATGAATGTCACATGGAACACTACTTCAAAAACCATTAAACAGATCCAGAACCTGTAATAAACATAGAGTATGCACAATATACCATGTAATGACGAGAGGTGAGAAGAGACAATAAAATAAGCAAGGATGGAAAAATGCATCACGAAACACATTCTATTTCTCAATAAGTCACATGGTACATCATCAATGGGTAAGGCAAGAAAATGCCATTACAGAGCCAAGGGAGGAGGCTTAAACTCCACATTCTACCCTAAGGAAGAAAGAGAGAGGGGGTAGAAGAGAAACAATGACCAACCTTTTAGAAAATGCCCCTCCTTTACAATATATAGGAAGAATAAGAGAGAGAGAGAGGAAGAATTAAAATCTGGTCCAACCACCCCTGGAAGTGCATTGAATCCACCTACCACAATGAAGAAATTCACTGCAACACCCATGCCTCCATCAATGTCCCTTACTGGGAAAGAAAGAGGCCCATTCTTCATCATGGCGGTAGGTGGGAGACTTGATAGCCCCCAAAATAGTGGGATGAAACATTAATGGAGGCAGGTGAGAATCGGTGCACGAGATCTTTCCAAAAGTCCTCTCCTACCCAAATTCGAGTTTCTAGTCGAAAGATATGGCTATATGAAGATCGTGTAGGTCATTTGGGTGCATAATAATATTTAAAGAGTCTATCCATATAGGTCCACGTGGCAGCCTCGCGTGTCTGAAGATTTAACCCCTTCCTTTCACTCTTGAAAATTGTGCAAAATGACACGTGGTGGCTTCATGGGCTCCTCGGTTTCCTTTTGTATTTCCCGAGTCCTCTCTAGTTGGCGGAGACACTGTGTCTGACCCGAGACACGTGGAGGCTTCACGCTTGTTTGGAAACTACCCCAGATTTTGCTTTTGAAGTTGCGTGATCGAGACACGTGGAGGCCTCCGCAGGCTTTTGGAATTTTCAATGGCTGACCTTACCTTTTCGGACTTTGACCACGTGGTGGGTTGGCACTCATTTTGGGATTACCTTTTGGGCCGCACCTTTGAAATTGTGCTAAAGAGACACGTGGATCCTTCCACAACTTTGTTTTATTTCTTTGTGTTTTGGCTAAGTCCCTTTTTTTTTGGCGGGGCCATACGTTTGACCCTGGACACGTGGAGGCTCTGTGCACATTTGGGAACCCGCTCCAAATTTCACTTTTGAAGTTGTGCGCCATGATGACACGTGGCTCCTTTCGTGTCCTTCCTCTACTTAGAATTTTAAATGATGACTACTTGCTTCTACCTTTTCGGGCTCACGGACATGTGGAGGGCCAGTGCTTGTTTGAGTCTCTACTTGGGTCACACCTTTGAATTTTCACTGATGTGACATGTGGTGCCATCTGCCGGATCGATATACTTAGCCGATTGGGCCTCGATCCATTTGAATTTTTTTGGACCCAAGACATGGAGAGTCTGGGCATGTTTGAGAACCCACTCTTTTGACCTAGCCTTGGTGTTGCACCGATGAGACATGTGGAGGTTTCTCCAACATCTTATACTTAGTTGATTTAAGCGAGTTGGCTCTGTCCCCTTTTTTAACCGGGACACATGGAGGATTGGTGCTTGTTTGGGAGACCCACTTTTGGATTTACCTTTGAATATGTGCGATTGAGATGACGTGTGGCACCTTCCATGAGTCTGCGATACTTAGCCGATTTGGGCCGATGCCTTTCTCGGACCCTAGACATGTGGAAGCCTTGTGCTCATTTGGGATTTTGATATGTATTTCTCATTTCTAAAGTTACACGAGTTGACACGTGTGGTTCCATCACATTTGGTTTTCCCCATTTTGACTTTTAACAAGGCCTGATGAGACCCATGGTAAGCTTGTGGCCCATGCACTTGAAAACTGTGCCATTTTGTGAAAAGTGTAAAAGTTTCCAAAGTCCCCCAGAGCCACCGGCCCACATTTACACTTGGGAAAAATTTCCTCCACGGCCCCGTAGACCCACTTTTGGCAAAAGAAATCATCCCCGAGCCCACCATTGCCATGCATTTTCCACTTGGGCAAAAAGACATCTCCGGGCCCGATGGCCCACATTTTCCAATTAGAAAAAAAATCCTTCTGGGTTGGTCCACACCCCAAAATTATACACTTGTGCCTTTTGTGAAAAGTGTAAAAATGACAAAATATCTCCTCACCGCCCCACCGGTCTGCAATTTCCATTGGCAAAAAATCTTCCCTAGGCCCGTCGGCCACTTTTGGAAAAAAATCCTTCCCAGGCCCATTGGCCCACCATTTGCGAAATATGAGGAGTTAGAAGGACTTCTTTATATCTCTGGAAAGGGGAAGAAATTTCCTATCTGATGGAAATGCTTTTAAAGGGGCCTTAAGTGCTTAAAATATGTAAAAATTTAGATTGAAGCACAAAGGGGGAAAATGGTGTCTAGTTGACCCAAAATAAGTGTGAGCTTATTTGGTCAACAATTTGGTGACTCATGGGGATCACCTACCTGCTAGGTGAAATGATCAGTTTCCTTGAAGCATCCATTAGGTATGGAGTCTACCTAGTAAACAAAAATCTGATCTAAACTTTGAAAATATGATCCCTAAGCCACTTGGAACACTGTTGGAACTAGAGCTGATCACACCAAATGCACTTCCAATGTCCTGTGCACGAGCAACAAAACACCACAACACACTATGTACAAAACTAGAAATCATACATGCTCCAAGTGGAACATGTAGAGTGTGAAAAATCACTTCTTCTACTGAAAACAAATCTACTCCTACTCCTACACTAACCAGAGAGAAAAGGGACTCAAACAAATCCTATGCAATTGGCAGGGAGAAGTAGCTTCCCTTTCTCAAAAGGGGCAGCCATGAAAATGATTTGACACTGAATATGGGTGTTTTGTATGAGTGAAAAAATGACTATAAGTCGATCCTCCACCCAAATCATCAAGGTGTCAACTGGAAACAAGAAAATGCCTCTTTTAGTTGCTCTTCATTTGGATTGAAGAGGCATTGTAGCTGATCCTTGGTACTTTAGAGCTCATCCTCATGCCCTGAAGTGGGCATGACTGGTTTTGGCTTCTCCCTTGGCTCCAATGAAGCCAAGTACCTGATTGGGCATGGTATAATCCTTTGAATGTGCCCCTTTCTCTAAATTTCAACTCCAAGAATGGAGTCTTCTTGTTGACCTTCCTAGGTGGATGGTGTGAGAGAGATGATGACATCCTCTTGCTCTTTCCCTTCCTCCTCCTTGAGAAGAACATGGAAGATTTATATCTTCCAACCTTGGTTCAGAGGGCTGTTATGAAGTACAAGTTGTTGTCCTTGAATGCTCTCCTTCATGGCAGCAGGCTCATGTGCTTGGAAGGTGGATGATGGAGGAGAAAATGATGTTATCTCCTCAGGCTCCTCTCCATCAAAGCAATCTTCCAAGTCTGACAGATAATCTGCCTCCTTGTTGTCTTTTGCATGTGCTCGACCTCCTCCATGGTGTCCTCCTGATCTGCAACTTGCTCACCATGGTTCCCTTCATCCTCAAACATGAAGTTTGAAAGCTCAAAACTCTTCTTCAACATTAGAGCTTGAAGGGGATGAAGTGGGAGGAAGAATTGAAGGTTCTTCTATGGCCTGCTCTACACTTGGAGCCTCTATGAAACTGTATGGTTCTCCTCCAGAACTAGAATGCACTCCTCTTCTTTTGGATTTGGAGTAGCTCCTTCTTCCCTCACTTGTGCCATAACCAAAGCTTCCACCACTTGTGGCTTGACCTCAACCTCCTCCATGGGCTTAACCAACAAGGGAATCTTTGTAAACCCAAATCTACGGCCCAACTCTTTATATTTTCTATCATCTCTTCTCTGTTGGGTTCCTCTTCTTGTTGTTCTCCTTGACTAGTTTTTGGAGTCTCTCCCTAACATGGACTTGGGAGAGTAGGAGGAGTGGTGGGTGGGGTCTCTACTAGTTGTTTCCTTGTTTGTGGTGGAGGGGAAGGCATTGCTTTTGGCTCTTGTGGAGGGGACTTAGATTTGGAAGGGAAAAGGGAAGAAGAATTGAGATGAGATGGAAGACTAGAAGATGGGAAGGGAAATCAACACTTGGGGCAGTAGATGGGAAGCTTGGAAATTGAAGCCCAAGTTGAGATGGTGTTACTTGGGGAATGGGAGGAAATCACTAGATGATGGTGTAGGACTTACCCATTGACAAGGCTCCCTGATGCCATATTGTAGGCCTCTATCTCCTCCAACCCATTGCTACGCAAGTTGGGGAAACATCTCAATCATGAATTCAACTTCTCTTGGGCTGAAATGTCTTGGCATAGGGCCTACCCATGGACAAGGTGCCCTGCAACCAATCCTGAATGCCTTCATTTGAGTTGTAGCCCTAGAATGCACCATGCTAGCCTCTATTCTTTGAATCTTCTCTAGCGAACCAACATTCTCAGTTTGACTGTTGTCATTGTATGCATACCCTTGTTCTTGATAAGCTCCATAGCCAAATTGGCTTTGACACTACTCATATGGGTAAGCATAATGGTTCTGGATCTGATCATAATGTTGATCTGGAGGGTTGAAATACATTGGAGGTGGATTGCATTGCTGCTACTGCAAAGTGTGAATTCCAAGATGGAAATGAAGTCATGATTACACAACTTCATGGAAATGGAAGAAAATGAAAGAGATGGAAGAAAAAATGGATGAAAATGGATGGGAGAAAACTCAGAGATGGGTTGTTGACTAGATGGAGTCACCATATGTGCTTGCATGTGCCTCAAAAGGTTGAATCTTAACAGGAACACACCAACCTACTAAGATGAAGTGGTAAGGTGCTTCAAACCTGTCCCATCGGGTGTGCCAAAACTATTTGTGTGGTCACACGGTGGCTTAAGATTTGTTATTGATAATGAGACACCTTGGAAAGATGAGAAAAATCTAACCTCAGTGTCCCCATCCATGCCAAAATTGCGTGCCAAAATTGTTTGATGCAAAATCACAACACCCCCGAATGGCCTTGAGTTTGAAATGGGGCATTTAGTGTGATTGCACAACATTGGACCATCTCTCAAGTTGTGGGACTTGCAAACTTGAGATGGACCTCCAAAGAAGGTTGGTTCCTGCTTCCTAATCTACCTACCACAAGCTACTCTAGTGTAGGCAGAACTAATCTAATCCTAATCTAACCATTCCAAGAGAGAGAGAGAGAGAGAGAGAGAGAAAGAGAGCCTACACTAAGTGGTGATACACTAGAAAAGGAAGTGGCTGATCACGAAACCAAACTACCTGAAGTGGAGAGAGGTGAGAGAGAGGAGGGTGGACAAGATGCACCACAAACCAAAGATGAATTCACATAAAACACCACTTCAAAACCCATTAAATACAGCTCCTAGAACCTGTAATAAACATCAAAGTATGCACAATATACCCTGCAATGATGAGAGGCGAGAAGAGACAATAAAATAAGAAAGGATGGAAAAATGCATCATGAAACATATTTTATTGCTCCATAAGTCACGGTACATCATCAGTGGGAAAGGGGTAAGAAAATTCCATTAGAGCCATGAGAGGAGGCTTAGACTCCACATTCTACCCTAAGGAAGAAAGAGAGAGGGGGAAGAGAGAGAAACAATGACCAACCTTTTAGAAAATGCCCCTCCTTTACAATATATAAGAAGAAGAAGAGAGAGAGAGAGAGGAGGAAGAATTCAAATCCTACTCAACCACCCTGATTGAAGTGCATTGAATCCACCTACCACAATGAAGTATATTTGCTACAACACCCATGCCCCATCATTGTCCCTTATTGGGAAAGAAAGAGGCCCATTCTTCATCATGGCGGAAGGTGGGAGAGACTTGACAGCCCCCAAAATTAGTGGGCCAAAACATTAATGATGGTAGGTGAGAAGTCGGCATGCCAAGATCTTTCCAAAAATTCCTCTCCTACCCAAATTTGAGTTTCCATTTGAAAGATATGGCTATCTAAAGATCAGGTCATGCGGGTGCACAATATTTAAAAGAGTTTTTGTTCATACAAGGGCCATATGGTAGCCTCACGCATCGTGGAGATTCAGCCCCTTCCTTTCACTCTTGAAATTACGTCAGACTAACACATGGTGGCTTCTGCGGGCTCCTCGATTTATTTTGTATTCTTCCCGGAGTCCTCTTGAGTTGATAGAGACATTATGTCACGACCGAGACACGTGGAGGCTTCATGTTTGTTTGGAAACTGCCCCCAGATTTTACTTTTGAAGTTATGAAGTCGAGACATGTGGAGGCCTCCGTAGGATTTTGGACTTTTCAATGAAATTGACCGACCTTACCTTTTTGGACTCTGACCACGTGGTGGGTTGGTGCTCATTTGGGGATCTGCCTTTTGGGCCGCACCTTTGAAATTGTACCAAAGAGACATGTGGCTCTCTTCTTAGAATTTTCTTGATTTCTTTGTGTTTTGGCTAAGTCCCTTTGTTTGGTGGGGCCATATGTCTGACCTTGGACATGTGGAGGCTCTCCGCACATTTGGGAACCCACTCTGAATTTTACTTTTGAAGTTGTGCCACCTGCTTAGTGTTGCTGATGATGAGACACGTGGCTCCTTCCACGGCCTTCCTCTTCTTAGAATTTTCAATGACCATGGAGGCTTCGCCTTTTCAGGAGACTTGGTTTTGGACACGTGGAGGGCCAATGCTTATTTGAGTCTCTACTTTGATTCGGTCTCATGCCTTTGAAGATTTGCACATTTGGGAACCCACTGTATTTCACACTAAAGTTTGGTGACACACCATCCATTGGCTCGCCTCATTTTGATTTTCTCTATACTTAGCTGATTGGGCCTCGATCCATTTGTAAAAGTTTTTTTGAACCCAATACACTTGGGAAAAATTTCCAAAGGAACGTGGCCCTGGAGAGAAATTTACACACATTTGATGAACCCTGCTCATTTTTTAGAAGTAATCCTTCTCGAGCATGTGTTACTTGTGCCTTTTGTGAAAATGAGACATGCCCACCGGTGGAGGAAAAAAATTTCCACCAACACTCTTATACTTAGTCTGCTATTTGAAAATGAGGAGTTAGAAGGACTTCATCTGGAAAGGGAAGAAATTTCCTATTTCATGGAAATGCTTTCAAGGGGCCTTAAGTGCTTAAAATATGTAAAAATTCAGATTGAAGCAAAAAAGGGGGAAGGTGTCATTTGACCCAAAATAAGTGTGAGCTTATTTGTCAACAATACATTTATGCATGTTTTAATTGATCACAAAAAAAAAACATAAAAACTATCCAATATGTTTTATATTATATTTGTATGTTTTATATTATTTTAGGTTGATAATCTTGAAGTATTTTGAATTTATATTATTGTGATTAGGAATTTAAAATGTGAAGCATACAAAACATATGATAATTTTGGGATGTGGATGAATACATTGGTAGGTGAAAAGTGTAATTCAAAGTGAATTTGGTTTTTCTACTAGCAATTGTATGTGAAAAGTGCAATGAAAACACTAATAGGATGTGTTGAATAAGTTAAACATGATGGGGGATGGAATTTTAAGAAGAAGGGGAGTTGAAGAAGGGGATTGAGGGAGGGTAATTTCAAGGGTGTAGAAAATGTTGGGAGGAATATATGTGATTGTTTTTTTGAGAAGGCATATATGAATCACATGTCATTTATGTTAATCATCTAAGGGATAAGGAGGTGTTGTGCATAGATAATTAAGGCAATGTAGTTTGGAGATATCTTAGAAATAAATCCCTCATTGATCGATACTCATAATGTTAGTATTTTCTTTTTGTAATGTTAACAGCTATGTTTTGTGGATATATAGAGAACATAGTAATTTTAGGGGAACTTTTTTATCATGTGTCATGGGATACTATATAGATAGGTACATGTGAAGTGGACTTGGAATCCCATGTCGAGTTAATGTAGTAGTTAAATTTTGTAACCACAAAACATGACAAATCAAATGGTATTTTCACCATTTACATGGACCATTATATCAATCCATTCTCCATTCTTGCACAAGAAATAGTAAATATCATCTGTAAGAGTTTTCCTTGTGGATTTGTAGTTGATACTACATCCTAAACATTCTAGGTTATTAACATTGATTAAAATTTGAATTATCGTCATGTGTATCTATATCATGAAAGATTTTCACAACCTCTACTATTTCATCAAATTTAGTGCTCCTAGAAATGTTTTCATTAAGGTTTGAATATATGTGAGGTCTAGAACTACTCTTATAGAAATTTCCCCATCATCTGGTTGATAAATAAAACATAACACTAATTATTCTTTCAAGAGCACCCAAATCGTGTTCTATATGGAGAGGTTGGTTGGTTGGTCGCATTGCATAGTCTCCTTTTTATTGAGTGTAGATAGGAAAAATTGCATATTTTCAAATTCTAAACTCAACATATGTTAGATATGGAAACTCTATGTTAAGGGACCATTCTATTGTCAATTTCATGCATATTTACATTTAGGGATTTATTTAGTGATTAAAGTAGTGATTAGGGTTTCCCTCATCAATAATCTTGATGATTCCCTCCATCAACAATCACAAAAAAACCATGATTGTCTATTTCCCCAACTTGACTATCCATTTCCTTGACATGTATTAGAAACAACCTATGAGAATCCCCGGTTTGAAAAGCCTATTAGTGTAATCAATGTTTGAGTCATTGGAGAAAGAGAAAATTTAACTTTTTGTGTGGACTTGCACCCTCCTTTGATTCTATAACTCATACAAGGTTATAAATAGGGAAAATTTAATATTGAATATTTTGATTCAATTGATTGGTTTGAATATTATTATTCAATTAGTTTATTTGAAGATTATAATTTGGTTTACTTATCATGGAAATTTTTACTTGTATGAGATTTATTAGTTTGGTTATGGTGGTGTTGGTCATGAATTTTGGATGGGATATGTTATGTCAACATATTTGTCATCAAATTGAAATCAAAAGAAAACGTTGGAGAATTTAAATCATTTTTGAGTATGAACGGTATAAAAAAGTGACATTAAAAGGATCATCATCATTAAGAAACTATGATTCGATGCTCAATTTTTCTCTGGAATATGCGATATGTGGAATTAAACATACCCAAACCAATACACATGAATAATCTCATAGAAGAGGGATCATATAGTGATATTTCTTTAATGATGTATACAACATGGGTGTGAGGTTCATGTGTGCATTGGAGGGCACAACTAAAAGGGTCTCTCCATTACTTCCTGCACCCCCATATTCGTCATCACCAATCTCATGAAATTGAAAGTGGTAGAGTTCGATATTAATTCCAAGACGACACTTATGATATTCAAATAATTTTTTTATAGACATACATGCAACCAATTTATATAGATTAACATCAATTCCTAATCAACCACCTACACAAGTCATGGGTCTATATAGATATTGCATACATCTATGATGTCAACATGAATGATGACATCATCACCTCAACATGTATTTCATTGTCTATTTCAAAATTATAATTGTATTGTGCAAGAAAGGATTTGATATCCCACCTCATATCTTTTCCACATACTCAAATTTAGATATCATCTTGTGTTTGATTATTTCTAGAAAGAAATCTTTAATCTTAAAGTTGGGATTGTCTTGAGCTTGTAAACTTCCATCTAAGAGGCATTGGTGGAATGGCCAAGAAAATTCATCTTTGAGAGTTTGATGGTGGTCATTTGAATTTATAATAACGTTTATTAGGAAACAATGAAAATTAAGTATGTAATATTGGTGGGGTGCAACTATCCCAACACCAAAAGTGAGATTCAAATTCATGTATCAACATATGTTATATGTAAATGGATGTAAAAAAACTTGTCTTCTTTGCATCCTAGAAAGTATGCCTTACACATGATTTTGGTCCATCTAGTTAACTATAGAGCGCAGTGACACTGGAACATATATCAAACGGCTAAGTCCACAAAGGTATAGCTAGTATATTGTTCCCTCAACTTTCATGTGGACAACACTAATATAGATGTACATAAATGACCAATGAAACTAGATTCATCTCATAGTTATGGTTTATAAAGAATCTCTACCTTTGGCCCACTTTATTTTGGAAAATGCCTTCGATGTAAAGATAATATAAAACAATATTATTGTTTATTATATATATATATATGGAGAAAACAATTGAAAAATTATGATATCTCTACCATATAATGGAGTGTTTAACTTACTTTTTCATGAAAACCTCATGGCATAACTAGATTGAGGCTATCTACACCAATTAAAAAATTATAGAAAAAACAACGAATCAAATTGATAATATCAACATTTTTCAAATCAATTTATTTAAGATATCTATACTAATATTGAACTTATCTAGTATGGCCACTAAATTTTTCAAAGACCATATTTATAATTGTTAATTTATTTTGATAGTGGACTTTATAATTTTTCCTGAAATTCCATGATTGATATAGTAAAGTTCAATATAGACACACAAAAATGCTTCTTATTTGAATTATTCAATAGAAGAGATTACATATTTATAGGATTTTTACATCCTAAACATTAGAAAATATGTCTTACTACCATCCCTATAATCTCCCAACCACACTCCTATTCTAATGTGATTTTTACTCACGTAACAATCACATATACCCAACATATTATTCTAATTCCTAAATCCTATAAAGAATCAACCATCTTTATTCTCTCTCTCTCTCTCTCTCTCTCTCTCTCTCTCTCTCTCTCTCTCTCTCTCTAGACACATACCATATAGTATCACACAAACATATGAGTCACAATTATTCTAACATGGAACACTAATTCCTAACATTTGTTGACATTGACAACTACCAAAAAATGAGAAAAAATCTTCAATATGATGAGCATGTCATGTAAGAGCTAGGGAGATGTATTGATTGGAATCCAAATGTGTGTATTTATCTTAGCAAGAGAACAAAGTCAATATTTTCATTTCCAGTGGAAAATTTACCAAATTTTAGTGTCTAAAATAGCAATAAATGAATCCTCACCCTCCATTGTAGAGACTTGTGTTAGCCACAACAACATCAAGCCTAGGTTGTATACGCCTTTGGAGTAATAACATAAAAACAATATTAATGTTTATGAAATGTTATTTTCATTTTATTTTATAACTATGTCAATAGGTCACCCACTAGGTTTTGAGGGATGTAATGTTCATGGATAAATAATTAATGAAGAACTTAAATTTGATGTCCATTTGAATATAAAAAGGTAGTTTTTTATTTTTATCATAGAAAATAATTGAAAATCTATGATATTTTCAACATACAATGATAGAGTTTGAAGATTTTTTTATAGAAAATATGTCTTTAATGTACTGGTATAACTAGATTGAGGATATGGTATATATAGATTGAGAAAAATGATGATATCCACATAGAGTGGTTTTTTATAGAAATTATGTCTTGCTAATGACCTACTATCACGGTTTGGATACCCTAGTGATAGGGCACCATGATAATGTGGTTTAATCTGTGGGCTATTCGAGAGCTTAAACTTCCATCCTTAAATGGTTCCATGGCGGTGTGGGCTGGTGATGCCACAAAGGGTTAGTGCCCTCTCCTTGATAACCTCGGGAAAAAAATGATAATCTAATCACATTTTTCATATCAATTTATTTAAGATATCTATACTAATATTAAACTTATCTAGTATGGCCATCGTTTTAATATACATGGATATTTATAATTGTTAATCTATATTCACTCCCAAATTTATAATTTTTCCTACAATTCCTTGATTGATTTGGTAGAGTTCAAGCTAATACACTAAAAATTCTTTTTCATTGATTTATTCAAGAGAATACATTACATATTTATAGTTTTTAATCTCGTAAACATTAGAAAATATGACTTACTACCATCCCTACAATATCTCAACCATAAAAGAGGTGGAATGAATGTGGAAGGAGGATAAAAATAAAACTTGAAGTGTTGATCAACCTATGATATAACCCAAAACTATAATCGATAGATCATCCAAACAAGGACCATTAAAAATAGTGATTGAGTTATTGTAATTTCTTGTGTGCTTGATGATAAAAGTGTACATCAGTATGCACTTGAAATTCAACATAAGATTTTTTAATATTTATAGTTATTGAATCTGAATACCTACGATAAAAAATAGTAAAAAATGCTTACAAGTTGCAATAATGGAGGGCTATGACATCATACTTTGGGCTATACTTTTATTAACTAAAATGCTAAATTTTCCACTTACAACTCAACTTCCAAAGAAATTTAAACTCAAAATAGAACCACTAATAATATTAAAACAATCTTAAACTAATTTTGGACTTCCAATTAACTTAAAAATAGACTCTTGAAATCCATGGAAAAATTCAACATCTAATAAGTTTTTCCAAGAATAGAATTATGCAAGCTAGGCATGCATTCAAATCCTAATTATAGCTCTCTCCCAGAGAATGAACCCAATGTCCCTAAAATATAGGGTTGTTAGAAAATTAGCATATTGTAGGTATCTTAACTTAGTTTTTCCTACCACTTTGGGGATGACTACACATAGATTCGTACTTATTCGGAAAATGACATTTGATGTTCTATTTATAGCTTTTTAGCTAATTTTTAGAAAATAAATGAAAATCACTTATTTTTTCCTACTTGACTAAAAAATATATACAAGTAAAATAAATAAGTCTTAAAAAATCCTAAAATTATATTTTTAGAGTATTTCTATAAATAGAAATTATCTAAATTTAGTAGAATTTCAAATGCCTAAATTAACATCATTCCCAATATTCCCCCTTTTGATGCAAAGGGTATAAATTCCAATCATTTGCATAAATATTCCATGTGTGTGCTTCAAAATCCCTTGGTGAGTATATTAATAAGTTAATCCTATATTCTCACATATTCAATGAAAAAATAATTATCATTGACCAAGTCTCTGATAAAGTGATTCTTGAGCCCAATGTGTTATGTTATAATATGGAAAATTGGATTCTTGTACAATTATGTTGCCCCAATCTTATCTCAAAATATATGTACATGACCACATCGATACTCTTTGAAATTTTTATCAATTTTCTTGCATTTTAGGTTTTTTTTGTGGTTTTCATGGGTTTTTCAATCTTTTGTTTTATGTATAAAATTTCTTTGTTTTTTTAGTTGCTCGACAAGTTGCTAATCCTCCAATTCCTCCAAACATTCCTCCACTTCCTCAAAACCCTCCAAATATTCCTCCACCTCCTCAAAACCCTCCTCGAACATTTCCTCCCCTCCTCCTGGCTCCTACCATCCCCCAGTAACCACTAGAACCCAAGGTGATATCATTACAAAAATATGAGAAAATAAAATTCCATTCAGAACCTTATTCACACTATCAGACAAAATCATTCCACAAATTCAAGCCACATGACTTTAGCCAACACACTTCAAACATTGATTGGTGAAGTTGACTCTGCAACAAACCAAATAGATAGATGGAATACTTTTAGAGCTGATTGTAGGTGTTGGTATGCAAAAAATTATCACATGCGGCCGTGAAACAATTTTTTTTGGAAAAGACCGCATTTGTGCACTATTTATGGACCCCAAAACCAATGCCCCCCTCGTGACTAATTGCAACGGTTCCCTATCCATTGGTGTCATGATGACCGGATTAAGAACAATTTTTTGGGACCGATGGTGGATGGTTTTGATTATCCACCATGCAACAACAATGAGGTTCCTCTTTATTTTTTGAAGAAATTGTATTGTGAGTTTGTGCTTAATGAGGTCCCCAATTATTTTGACTTTTTTGGGTTTTATGGTCGAGGAGGTGGCTCTGCATAGACTAGACCAGGTGCACGTATTGTAGTTGGTCAACCTAGGATGCCCCATGCCCAAAACCCCCACAACCTTTAGTTATCCCTCCTATAGTGAAGGAGGTTGTGGAGATCGACACATTACATGTGTTGAGGTCTCTCACTGACACTCTAGCCCAACATAGTAGCTAGATTGCATCTAGTGATGTTGGTGGAGGTGCCAATTCTAGCACACCACACCACTGTGGGTCATGTGGTGTCATATGCACTATGGGTGAGACATCCTTTGTTGGGTCACATGATCTCTTTTTTATAGATGAGATGATGGAAGATGTTTTTGGAAGTGTTGCAAATGTCCTTGGTCTTTCATAGGTAAATGTCACATAAATAATATATATAGAAAAGTTTATTTCATTTGAGATTTTAATATATATACTTGATTACATCATACTTGTGTAAAAACTAATATTTTTTATTTTAAACAACAAGATCTCGGTCAAGGACACATCCGGTGTGGACATCCTAGCTACTGCAACCCATGTTACAGTGTGTGTCAGATGTAAGTTTCAAGTTACTTACATTTCAAAGTTCATTTGATTGCACGTTTATTATTAAATACACATTAATGTTTGTGTATGTGTTTCACGTGTACATACATATTAATATGTTTATATTTTTTAAGTAGAGCTAGAGTGGGACATCATCTGTTGTGGGCATTGAGGCTACTGGCATGCCTCATGTTACTTTTACGTAGGTTAGTTTCACATATTTTACTAGTTAATGTTCAAGATTGTTTAAATATTATTAACATACATATCTATACGTGTTCTAGAATTTAATATATATGCATGAGCCTTAGTTCCTTACACCATTCTCCTGGACAATTTTCAATTAATGTTGATCTACATGTTGTTTGTACAACTTATGATCTGACCACACAAGACTCCTCCCTTTATGCAGACTGTGGAGGTTGTTGTTGATGTTGCCATAGCATCTATAGATCCACTCACACAGGTACAATTTTTCAAATTTGTTAAATTTTGGATGAATGTTTTCTTACTAAATCTACAATATCAAATTGTACATGAAATATTTAATTTGAACTATTTATTTGTATGCATCCTGGTATGAGTCAGAGTGCACTGCCATGACCCCTAGACACTCCCCCTCGTGAGTCTACCCTTGACCCTGCAGAGCATCAATGAAAAATTGATAGGGATCATGAGATTGCGGTAAGATTTCACATGCATTAAAATTTCTAAGTTTCTAAATTATGAATGTATTTTCAATATATCCACTTCTTAAAAATTTGGGTGTTAAAAACTTGATGTTTATGAATGTGTAAGGCTAAGTTGTAGGGCTTTGACATGCCTAGGACCAGATGGATGAAATCCATAGTGCCATCTCCCTCCACTACATCCATAAGTCATGGACATGCTTCTACTAGCAAGGGCCAAGAGAGGGAGGATGTTTCATGATTCTTCATAGGATGTATAGATATATATGCCATCTGGACATGTGATACATACATTTTTTGTATGCCTATATATGGCTTGATATATATGATCTTGTGTTGGACATTCCATGGAGACGTGTATACAATCTTATGCGACCGTGTGGTCCTATATATATGACACACTTAGTTTGATACATTATTCTTATATTTTCAGAGATGTGGCACTGGCTCGACATGCATGTGCATGTATTCCATGTGTACTAGATATATTATATATATGTGGATTTTGTTCCGGACCACTATGATATAATTTTTATGATGTTCTTGTGATCTCATGTGTTGATATTTTTCCATACTGATATTTGACATATGATCATATTTGATGATGTGTGACATTTTTGTATATACGTGTGACTTGATGAAGTATGATGATGTGTGACAACATGATTTCATTAAATGACATGTATTGTGATGTATGATGTAATGTGATGATGTAATGACATGATGACATTTTTGCACTCTCTTTCCATCTTTGACACACACACACACACACACACATATATTGTAACACACACACACACACATATATGCTTCATAATCATCTTTGTTTCTCTTTGTGGTGGATGAAGATAGGAAGTTTGCACATAACAATGTGTCCATTCAAGTGATATGACATCATAATCATCTTTGTTTCTTGATATGACATAATAATCATCTTGTGCTTTGGAAGATTGCATAACAATGGAACAAATTCTTGATATGACATCATAATCATCTTTGTTTCACTTTGTCACACATATGAAATGTCTTTGTAATTTCATATATATGCTTCATGTAATCATGTCTTTGTTTCTCTTCATATGCTTCATGTAATCATGTCTTTGTTTCTCTTTATATGCTTCATGCACAATCATGTCTTTTTTGTGACCTTATTCAATCTCCTTGAAGGCTTGTCATATATGAAGTTCACTATTGGTGTGGTGAATAATAAATCTTGTGCTTTGGAAGATTGCATAACAATGGACATTCTTGATATGTAATCATAATCATGATTTGTAATCATAATCATCTTGTTTCACACACACACACACACACACACACACACACACACACACACACACACACACACACACACACACACACACACACACACACACACACACACACACACATGCTTCATGTAATTAGTGTCTTTGTTTCTCTTTACATGTGGTGGATGAAGATAGGATATTCTAAATTCAACCGTTCACACAACATGGTAGTGTGTTTACCTTGTTGCAATCTCCTTGATGTGACCTTATTCAATTCAAATGATAGGGCATTATTTTCAGGCCATACAAATAATTATTCACATAAGCTTATCAAAAAAGGAGATATTCACATTTTATGATATACTTGTTCAAGTTTCTAACACCACAACTATGTGTCACCTTCAATAATAGGAATAAAATCCAAACTTAACAAGTAATTACATTAAAACATATCTATATGACACCCTATTTGGATATTCATTACAACACCAACTTGAAAGGGAATATTTATTATTGATTTCCAATCTTCATTTCTTTAGCAATGAATGGTGTTATGTCCTTCTTGTAGTCAACAATTTAGCACATAGAGCCTAGAGTCTCCTCGACTTTTTCAAGACTTGGTATTTCTCCCCCACATGGAAATCCATCTCCATGTACTTATTGGTTTGCAATATAGTGAAATTACTTGGGTGTTTGTTCAATTGAAGGTAGTTACACATGAGATGCTCATTCCACCTAATACTTAGTGGAGACTCCAACTATGTCCTAGACTACATGAAGGATTATTCCAAAACAAATATTAGTGACTACATCCATTTTTCCATACTTGTAAGATTGAAAATATTGAAACTATTTTTTGGAGGGAAATGAGAAAATGGAAACAACCATACTAGGACACATGCTAAGAAGCCAAGAATGGAGAGAGTAGTGAGAATTCATAGCCCCAAGATCATGGGAGTGAACTCTAGGTAGGCCTAGTTTGGAGTTGGACCACCCGATCCAGAGCCAAGAACCCCTTCCCTATTGATCCCAATTTGTTTTCGATTCAAATTTCACTTTTTGGCTGGTCTGGTGGTCACAATGGCACTAGGTCATCCAAACCAAGAACCATCTAAGCCAAAACTTGAGTGAAGGAGGCCTCTAATCACACCCAATAATTCAAGGTCATGGCATTCCTTGAGCCTTTGTGGCATAATTGTTTGCAAACTACCTTTTCTAGGAAATTCTAGGCAATGAACAAAGTCGAGTAGTGAGAAGTCATGCCTCGAGATGTCATGGGAGAAAAATTCCACCGCAAATGCATCCGGTTGGGGTATATATACCTTTGAGATAGGTATCTATGGAAGGCTCTAGGGAGGCTCATCGGTTTGGAGTCGGACCACCCGATCCGAGCCAAGAGCCCCTTCCCTATTGATCCCAATTCACATTTTTTTGAAAACTTTGGCGTTCACAACTTGGCACTCGATCATCCAAACCAGAAGTCATGCCCAAGAAAAACCATCTAAGCCAAAAAATCATTTAGCAAAGAGGCCTCTAATCACACCTAAGAATTCCTTTTAGATTCATGTCATTTGGCATCATCATTCCAAGAAATTCCTTGTAAAAGCCTTGTGGCATAATTTTTTAAACTACCTTTTTACAAATTTTTTAAAAGAAGTCCTAGGCAAATGAATGAAGTCATGCCTCGGGAGTAGTCATGGGAGAGAAGTCATGCCTCGGGATATGAGGTGTGGGAGATGAAAGTGAATTTCTTCAAACCATGGAGTAAGCATTTAGATCCCAATTCACATTATCGGTTGGGGCCATATATGCCTTTTTAGATAGGTCTGCTGAGCAAAGGAGGCCCTAATCAGAGAATTTAGAGTTTGGATCCTTTGAGTCTTCATGGCATAATTTTTTACAAACCATCCTATGAAGCGATCCGAATAAGAACCCATTCCTATTGATCCAATTCACGTTTTTAACAAACTTTGACAGCCATTGATCACAACTTGGATCTTCAGTCATCCAAATAAGTAGAACCATCTAATCATCAAAACTTGAGTGAAGGAGGCCTCTAATCACACCCAAGAATTTAGGGTCATGGCATTCCTTGAGCCTTTGTGGCATAATTGTTTTGCAAACTACCTTTTCTAGGTAGTCTAGGCAATGAATGAAGCCGAGTAGTGAGAAGTCATGCCTCGGGATGTCATGGGAGAAAAAACCCTACCACCAACAGTGCATTTGGTTGGGGGTATATATCTTTGGGTGCTATGGTGGGCTCAGGTAAGGATGGTCGGTTCGGAGTCAGGACCACCCGATCTAGAGCCAAGAACCCATTCCCCCTGGATCCCAATTTCATTTTCAAGCACAAACTTATGGTGATCACAACTTAGCGCTCGATCATCCAAAAAGAACCATCTAAGCCAAAATTTAGAATGAGGCCTCTAGGAAAATCACACCCCAAGAATTCAAGGGTTCCATGGCATTCCTTGAGCCTTCATGGCATAATTTTTTGCAAACTACCTTTTTAGGCATTTCTAGGTAAATGAACAAAGCCGAAAAGTGAGAGTGAGAATTCATGCCCACTTAGGATGTCGTGGGAGAAAAATCCACTACCACACACATTGGTTTGGGGGTATAAACCATTTAGGTGCTATAGGCTGAAAATAGGAGGCCCTAGGCCTTTGAGGTTTTGGAGTTCTCGGACCACCCGATCGGAGTAAACCCCCATTCCCTATTGATCCCAATTCACGTTTTAGCAATAAAACTTTATGATCACAACTTGGTGCTTGGTCATCCAAAAACCAAGAATTTCTAAGAAAAAACTTGAAATCAAAGGAGGCCTCTAATCACACCCAATAATTTAGGTGTGGCATTCCTTGAGCCTTTGTGGCATAATTTTTTGCAAACTACCTTTTCTAGGCAGTCCTAGGTAATGAACGGAGCCGAGTAGTGAGAAGTCATGCCCAGGATGGAAAAAGGAGAAAACTACCACTAACCATCCCATTGGGGGGTATACACCTTTGAAAAGTGCTATATGGGCTCAAGGTAGGCCTTTTTCAGAGTCGGACCAGAGAAAGACCACCCGATCTGAGAGCCAAGAACCCCTTCCCTATTGATCCCAATTCATGTTTTCAACATGCAAACTTTTGACGGTCACAACTTGGTGCTCGGTCATCCAAAATGAGAACCATCTAAGAAGCAAAAATTTGTGTGATGGAGGCCTCTAATCACCCCAAGAAAATTTAGTGGTCATGGCATTCCTTGAGCCTTCGTGGCATAATTTTTTACAAACTACCTTTTCTAGGTAGTAGCAATGAAGGCAATGAACTGAAGAGTGAGTAGTGAAGTCATGCCTCGGGACATCGTGGGAGAAAAATGCCACCACCCACAACGTGTCCGGTTGGGGATATACACCATTTGGGTCATATCTAAGGTGCTATGGTGGGCTCTAGGTAGGCCCGGTTTGGAGTCGGACCACCCGATCCAGAGCCAAGAACCCCTTCCCTATTGATCCCAATTCACATTTTTCAAGTGCAAATTTCAAGTGGTCACAAGTCACAACTTGGTGCTGGTCATCCAAACCAAGAACCATCTAAGCCAAAACTTGAGTGAAGGAGGCCTCTAATCACACCCAAGAATTCAGGGTCATGGCATTCCTTGAGCCTTCGTGGCATAATTGTTTGCAAACTACCTTTTCTAGGTAGTCCTAGGCAATGAATGGAGCCGAGTAGTGAGAATTCATGCCCTTGTGGGAGAAAATTACCACTTCATGGGAAATCGCTCACGCCAGGGCACATCCGGTTGGGGGTATATGCCTTTGGGTGCTATGGTGGGCTCCAAGTAGGCCCGGTTTGGAGTCGACCACCCGATCGGAGCCAAGAACCCCCTTCAGTACATAAACCATTGTTAGTTGCTTCTCTTTTCTTGGAAAACAATGAAAGCTTCTCTTAGCTTTGAGAATATAAAATTCTCTACTAATAATGCCAACCAACCATGTGAAGGTAGAAGATTTTATGGCACCACTAACCTGCATAAAAGTGTTAGTCAAAGTAATTTAAGTTGAATCAAAACCATACTAGATATATACAAAATACACAAATTTAATAAAATATATGAACTTGAATCTAGTATACAAATTTAAAAACTTCAAAGAAATATATACCAGATGAGCATGTAAATTCATTCCAATGAACCATCAAGATTGGATCTACTAACAGTGCCAACCACGTGAAGGTAGAAGCTTTTATGGCACCACTAACTGCATAAAAGTGTTAGTCAAAGTAATTTAAGTTGAATCAAAACCATACTAGATATATACAAAATACACAAATTTAATAAAATATATGAACTTGAATCTAGTAGACAAATTTAAAAACTTCAAAGAAATATATACTAGATGAGCATGTAAATTCATTCCAATGAACCATCAAGATCGGATCTACTCTGAATAGCGGACATGATTGCTTCATGATCTGACTCTCGAACCTTCCAAAGAATCTTGTTATTAGGCCTTCCTCGATATCTATATAGCTGAATATTTGTCGCTAGAACTAGATGCAAATATAAGAGTATTTTCATTGTGTGTCTCAAAGTCTTCAAACACCCAAACAGAGGAATTTTTTAATGGATACCATCGAAGCCAAGTTCCAAGTAACTACCACTGACCCTGTATAGGGTACTCAATATCTTCGCCATCTATAATAGGAGAAGGAAACTTCTTTCTTTCCTCGATGCAATGACATAAGAAATAGTTTGTTCCTTCTTCATTGTCTTCTATCACAATAACTGCAAACACATGTCCTACAAAAAAATAGAGGTTTCAACTCAAATTTAAATTACATATTAATTTCAATGGACATAACTCAATACAAAAATTGTAAATAACCATTTACCTTATCACACCAAAATCAAAATGTCATCAAAGTCCTTGGATGTTGCAACTTCATCTGGAGAAACAAGTCATGATGCCTATGGAAGTTGATAACTGGGAAGAAGTGGAGTTAGAGGCCTAAAATCCATCCATCCACCCATTCTTGTGAATCACACTCAATAGTGGAAAATTTGATACAAGATGCACAAAAAACATGCCAAATTTCTTGTCCATGTGGCCCATGAAGTAGCGTTTGAGCTACAAAATGAGTGTAGATCACTGGACCCTGTGAGTGTCATACAATCCTCGTAGTTAGCAATTTTTGTTCCTCTATCAACCAAAAATATCTATGAACTATGGAATTTTCTTGAGAACCATGGGCCATGTTGTCAATACACCATTCCACTATGCTCTTTGCATCTTTCAATTTAGCACCATCTTTGTACTTCAACTCTTCTCTTACAAGAGCTCTTTTCACACATGCCCCTGCACCATCATGCTCTCCTTTTCCATGTCCAACCTTAGTGAAACTCCAAATATGTTGCACACCCATCTTGATGTGCATCCTGCTCATCAATAAAACATTCATGCATTCTTAAACTGAGACATGTAATTATCTGACCATATATAATGTTGATTGAAGTGGATGTCCCTATCAGACAAGTTTTCATAAAATAACTGGAAACACCCTTGCACAAATTCAATAGAATGAGTCCGATCATCACTGATATAAAAGTGGTACTCTCTTAAAATTTTTTGATCATTCTTTGTATTGGAGAATGTATAAATGTTATATGCACAAAAATGGCAACATGTACTATTGAGTTGTAATATTGTGATTGAACCTCCATTTGTGGTTGCAACATGTAATTCTCTACAAAATCGACCATTGAAACAATAGTACCAATAGGAAATGTGTCCTTGCATATCTTGAATTTTTCATCCAACCATCGAGCTCTTGTGTGTATGCCTAACATACTCATAAACAATTTCATCTTTAAATTTTCTCATAAATTGAAAAACAGGTATATGTTCTATAACTAGCTCACACCATTTAGACTCCTTTCCATCTTTCAATTGGTATGGTATTGATTTATATTTATTAAACCCAACTAAATTATGTCTATTACACCTCCAATTTTCTCATGGATACAACTTTCAATTTAGGTAATCCACCGCACATACCACAACTTCCATCTAAACAATCCTGACTATAAAAATTTTTGTCCAACTTCTCTTTCACAAAATATCATAGGAATGAAATCCCTGGAAGATATTGGTGGAACTTGAACACCACATTCTGGTAACATAGTTTAGAATGCAAATAAGAATGAATACGTCAAAAATTATCATAATGCATCACAAATTCAACATGTTGCCTACAACAACAAGTGGTGTGAGCGTGGTTGATTTTCACATAGAATGGTTTCAACATTTCAAAAAAATGTTGACTAATTTTAATTTTTGGATGCTCTGTTCAAACTTACAAAAAAATTGAGTTTGAGTCATATCTAAGAAATGCTTTGGATGTGGTTCATGATTAGTAGAACCAACTCTCATTTTACAACATCTCTTGTATTAGGTGAAACTCTAGTGTTACCATGCCAAAATTGAACAACAACTTCTCTTATAACATCAGATATATCTTTGTCTTTACGGTGCTCTAGTAGAAAATGCCCAAAAATCAATGTTATTGGGTGATTGAAGGATATTACACCTTTCAATTGCTTTCATTAGATTTTTTTGATTAACTTTCAACATTCGACTTGTTTTCCTAATCAAACGTTTTTTTTGTTGATTCACTTACAACACTAGTAGTAAAGTACACGACATGACATTACTATCCTTGTGTGTCTCTTGACACCAACAATGTGATATGCATCATGTAGGTTTTCAACAATTGCAGAGGTTTGACCACGTATATTAGATGTTGTCAATCCTAAGGTGTTTAATGTAGGTCTCATTTTATTCAATTTCATCAAACTAACTAAAAATGACATCTTTGGGAATCATTTAAAATTTCAAAATGATTATCCCAAATTTCAATGGCTTTTCTTTTGATTTTCCATTCAGAAATTTTTTCAGACATTGGTTTCAAAATGTTCTCATCAATTTCAATAAAATAATTAGGTCTCTTTTGTAAAATCCTAGGAGGTGTTTTTGCCAAATTTTGGTTGTCTACGGTTTCAAAATGAATTTCCTGATTCACATTTTCATTGTCTCTCCTTCAATTTCAACATCAACTACATCATGAGTATTTAATTCATCTTCATCACGAGTATTTAATTCATCTTCATCATGAGTATTTAATTCATCTTCATCATGAGTATTTAATTCATCTTCATCATGAGTATTTAATTCATCTTCAACATTGATAGTAAAAACATTACTGGTTCCTCATTGCTTATAATAGTAGGGGTTGAAGATGAACCTCTTCTTGATTCATGAAGTTTCCGCATTCGCTCCAAATTTTGTAATATTTTTGCCTCTAATTCCTCGGTGTTTTTTTACTTATTGATTTCTTTTTGAACTTTGTTTCTTGTCTCCCATGATGTTTCAATCGATGTAGGACAACTCCAAATGATGCAAGGCACCTTAAAAATAGTAAAAAATAGCTTTCGATGACAAGAAAAAAGTGTAGAAGGTGGCATAATTTCATACAAAAATTCATACAATCAGGTCAGAGAATAAAATCACATGGTGAATTGGATGTTGGGATTCATGTAAATATGTAATGAAATATGATTTTAGAACCGTGATCGTGGTTCTTTTACCAATAGGTCAATTTAAAACTATGATCATAGTTTATAAACATGATCGTGGTCCTAATGTATCATCAAATCTGACCCTCAAGGCTTGGGAAATCTCTGTTTTTCCTGAACTTGAGCTTTGGGAGGTCATTATGGCATGTGAAAGGCCAAAAACATCAAATTTTCTCTTCCATCATGGACTTGAACCATGCCAAAAAATCAAAAACATGTCACAAAAATGGTACCATCGCGTAGGGGAGACTGTTAGCTTCGTAGAAATATTGATTTTAAAGTGAATAGAATATGATAAATATCATTTTATAATTTTTACTAATAGTAGGTCTTTAAGACACTTTTTCCCATGAATGTTCATGTCTACGTTTAAGACTGCAAACTTTTTGTTTCACTTGTCAGAATGTGATAAAACCTATACCATCCCAACCGTGGCAAAATTCTATACACGTTAAAAAAGTATTTGATTTGATATTTTTGATGAAGTTATGGTGGGAAAATGGAAAGTGCTCCATTTTCTTTATGTTTTCAGACCACTTTCATGAAAAAATTATTAAAAAAAATATTGCTAAAAAAATACAAAATAAAATCTATCCCAAGATAGACAAGTGACATCTAACTTTTCACCAAAGGAAAATTTGGTCATCCAAATCGTGGGCAAAAATGGACTACAATCTTATAGGTTTTTTTAAAAAAAAAAAAAAACAAGTCATTGAATTTTAAGTGTTTTATAGCTAAACTTGTCCATTTTTTTAAAAAAAAAAAAAAAAACTAGAAGATGCTCGATTGAATTTTTTTAATTTTGAGTGCATGTATTGCTAATAATCCCTACAAGTTGAGATTTTACCTCAATTATTCAATGGATAATACCCCTTAGTTTTTCCTTAATTACCCATTTTTACATTACAATTTTATTTACCCATTTTTATTTCTACCCTAATATATCAAATAGAAAATATTTATATTTCTACCTAATATATATCATATAGAAAATATAACATGCTTTCCACTCAATTATTAATTTTTAATATATCTTTTCTCTAGAAAGATATCTCAAATTCATTCAAGACGTATTATAAATTATGCTAATGTTAAACTTTAATCATTTATCAATAGTTATTCAAATAATTAAGATGAGAAAATAATATCATTTGTGTTGTTTGAAAAATATTCAATCCTAGTTTGCTCTGATATTATTATTTCTTGTTTAATAATCTACTAATTGATATTTCCTTATTCAAAAAGAGATTATAATTTAACTTCATGAAAACACTCCTTTTACAATTTTAAGGTATTTATTTTTTAAAAACTAGGGGTCAAATATTTTAGTTTAATATTAAAATCAACCCCACCTCTTCTTTGGCCCACCTCTCTAACCTACCCCAATACCTAATTCAAAATATTAGTAAATTAAACCCTTTTCACCCCTAATGTGTACTTTGGTATATTAAATTTGATTTTATCAATTTTAATTACCTCAATATGAATGAATGTGCTGGGATATTGCTTAGCTAATGAACCCCCGGTGGATACATAAAACTCCCTACTGATGATTCTAAAAATATTCTCCTCAACTAAAGGGACACCATCCTCTCTCATTACTTTTTCTCCACTTGCAATTAGAGTATCCATAACCTTAGAATCTTGAAGATTGAACTTCAACAACTTAAAAATACTTTTCTTGGTAAATAAATACTTTATGCTTATTTTGATAGACCTCCATAATAATAAATTACTTCATAATCCCAATATTACTCATCTCAAATTATGATTTCATATATTCCTTAAAATTATACAACATCTCAATAGAGTTACATGTGAAGATTAAATAATCTAAATAGAGGAAAACATACAAAAAAAATTAGAATTGCTTTTATGTAAAGAGTTAGATCATTATGACTTCTTACATGAATTAGCATTCAGGGACAAAATCTAACTATCAATTCTTGTGTATTTTTTTTCAAATAAGCACTCATGCTTATATGTACAACTTCAAATTCTAAAATTAGGTGTCTTCAGGCTCTTTGAACTTACTTAAGTGGTTTCTCCTAAATATTAAAGGTAGACCAAGAGAACTTTCCTTTTCCCCTTATTTTGGCCTTGGGTAAGAAGTTGTGAGAAATAGTAGGCCACAGATCAAGGAGTAGTGAATCTGAAATAGAAAACTAATGAAGTTTTCAGGAACCTTTTACCTTGTAGGATTTTGAAAGAGTAAAGTCTTGATAGTCATTGTAAGAATGATATATTTCCTTTGGATGCATAGTTTTTCAATGTGAATATACCAGTTTTCTTATAAGTTTCCATTCTTATTTTGATCATCTCTCTCTATGTTGTTGTGTGCATTATTTCAAACTTCATATGTTTCCCATGTGCATTTTTAATCAATATTAGTTGCAAATTTCGATTTGGTGCATCACCTAGTTTTCATTCATTATTTTATCTTTCTAAAGCTCGAGTTCCTTGGAAATATTAGTTTATAACTAGTTAGTAGCATATCATAATTTCAGTTAGATTAGTTATAGTGAACTAGAATAGAAGGAACCAACCTTTCCTCTAGAGATTGACCTTGAAGGATCAATTTTCCCACACTTTTAAGGTCGCTCAATTTTTCACTAAGGTGTTAATTCTAGATTAAAAAATGGGTGTCATTCCAGTCACAAAAGTACCCAAAAGTAGAGGTTTATTGATCCCATAAAGATCCTTCTTCAACATATATACCAAAAATTCTTTTCCCTTTACCTCAAAACCTTTTGTCTACCCCACATACACTTCTTCTTCAATAAATACAATTAAGAATGATCCATTTACATATATTTCATGTATTTTATAACCTTTAAGAGTAGAAACTAAAATAATTAGTCTTATAGTATCTTTCCTTGAAATAGGAACATAAATCTCCTTATAATCAACATTAAACATTTGTGCAAATCCTTTTGCAAAAAGTAAATCTTTTAGCTTATCAATTGTATTATCTCTATTTACTTAGGCCTTGTAGACCCACTTAGTACTAATGAAATTCTTATCATAAGGAGGATGAATAAGTTTCCAAGAATCATTCTTCTCAATGGAATCCATCTCAAGTTTCATGACTAGCTTTTCAAAACTTCTAGGTTCACTAGCCTTAAAAGACAATGCAAACATAGAATTTTCATCATATGCATCATCAAATAAATTACCTTGTTGAGATCACAGAATTGTAATCCTTTTCTCATAATTCTGATACAAAATTTGATTTATTGGACGTGGATTCAAGAATGGCTTGTGCTTACTTGGAGTTGTTACATATGTATGACTAGTCTCTTGTAAAGAACTAGAATTATTTCCGGTAACATTAGAAATCTATCTAGGAATTTTCAAGTCCTCAAAATTTTATTCAATGATATTACCCTTCATTTATGAACCTCTTAGCTACATGATCAAGATCAACATACATCTCATTCTCAAAAAATTTACAATCCTTGAAACAATTGAAGTTTTACTAGTAGGATTATACAACTTGTATGTTTTGCTTTCATCACTATAACCAATGAAAATATGAGCTACACTCTTGGAATTCATTTTTACTCTTTTTATTAGGAACCAAAAAAATAAATAACCAAATAACTTCAAATTAGATACAATTTTAATTTTGAACCATACCAAGCCTCATAAGGTGTCTTGTCTTTGATTACAATTGTAGTACTCTTGTTTTTGATGTATAATGTAGTGACTTACTACTTCAAACCATAACCATTTTTCTATGTGCTTATTTTTCAACATAGTTCTTGATCATTATGTATTCATAATGGACCTATTATTTCTTTCAGCCACACCATTCTTTTTTGGTGTGTAAGGAGTTGTTAATTGCCTCTTGATGTCTTCTAAAGAAAAAAATAGAAACTTCATTAGAAATAAATTCACCACGTCATCTATTCTCATTGTTTAATGGAATCTCCACTTTATTTTTCAACCAAATCTTTCAAAATTCTAAAAATTGAGAAAGCTCCATACTTCTCTTTTAACAAAAAACCCACATAAATCTTATAATAAACATCAACGAAATAAATGGGTGAATTTTTACCAATACTTCTGCAAGACATTGGTTCACACAATTTTGAATGGATTAATCCAAATTTTTTCTCTCTCCATTTTATAATAGGGAAAAAATCCCTATGATGGTTCCAATAACACATGACTTGCATGCAACATCATTCTTTAAATTTAGCTTAGGAAGACCTCTTACCATACCCTTTGTGTCAAGAATATGCAAACTTTTGAAACTAATATGACCATATCTTGAATGCCACAACATGTTAACATCCTCAATGGTATACATTCAAATACATAATTTAATAAAATCAATCCTTAGTGGAAACATCCCTTTCTTTTCCATGTAGGATTTTGAACAATCTATTTCCATTTTTATATAAAATTAAACAAATTCCATCTTAAAAAATAAGTAAATTTAAAACCCTTTTCAACTAGTTGTCCAACACTAATAAAATTATGATTCAAACTTGGAGAAAAATAAAACCATTAATTTCACCCTTACCTTTACTTGAGGTGATTTTCATGTAGTCCTTGCCTTTTGTAGACACTAAAATTTGCACAAAATCATTATTACATCATGTTTTTGTTAGAATTGTATGTACATGAGTTCAAGACCTTGAAACTAGATCTTAGTGGCATAACATACACTCCTTTTGGTTTTCATTGTTTGATTTGATCTTCTCTAATGGTTATTTTGATATGATTTTATATCTAATCAAAGGAGGCCTTTGTAATTTTCTTTTTTGAATTTCTTTGCATCTAGTGTGAATCTAAAACCATACAGTGGGTGAGGACCATACCCCTGAGTCTCATACCTTCAATACATTTTTGGACCCTTTGGTATTCACTTTTTTTTTTTTTTATGGGTATCTTATTCAATCTTTTAAATGAACTCTAATATGTTTTCATCGGCCTTTTACAACCACTAAGGTTTGAAAATCAAGAGGATGAACTCACACACACACTCTCTCTCTCTATATATATATATGTGTGTGTGTGTGTGTGTGTGTGTGTACAAATATATACATATATATGTGTGTGTGTGTGTGTGTGTGTGTGTGTGTGTGTGTGTACACACACACACACATATCTACATACATATACATATATATATGTATGTATGTATGTATACATGTATGTGTGTGTGTGTGTGTGTGTGTGTGTACATGTGTGTGTGTGTGTGTGTGTGTGTGTGTGTGTGTGTGTGTGATATACATATGTATGTATATATGTATATATATATATATATATATATGTGTGTGTGTGTGTGTGTGTGTGTGTGTATAGACATATGTATATATGTATCTACATATGTATACATATGTCTATATACATACATACATACATATGTATGTGTGTGTGTATGTGTGTACAATGTCTAATGTTATCATTTACTATCTAGCAATAGCCTATCTATATACCAAATATTGTGTGTGAAAGGTGCAATGTTACACATCTACATATCACAAAACATGAGGACATAATTCTTATTTTTTTCATTTACACACAAGGGTTTTAATGAAATGAATTAGTTTATCCCTTTCTATGTGGAAACATAAGGGAAACATAGACAAGGGAAATTTGCATGGAAAATAATATAAAAACATAGGAGAACCACATGGAATTTGAAATTTATTCCAATGCTTGGTGAGTCACACCTGGGTGACCGATGCCATCTCTCACTCAAGCATTTACATTTAGTTTTCACAATATATGCATGTGTGTTGAAATAACTAGGGTTTTTCATGTAAAAGTGTGAAATATAGGGTTTGATGTGATAAAGGATATTCCAAAAAGTGACACAGGTGATACTTGATATTTACATATCCTCATTTTATACATGTCTAAAACCATATAGTAGGTTTAGTTTGTGTTATATGGTTATGAACGTACCATAAAATTTTGACTAAGGATCTCTAATAACGCAACAAAAGATTTCTCCAATTTTTGGGCTCTATGTTTATTCCATATCAATCATCAATATAACCTAAAAGTCATTTAAATCATATAAGTGACTATTTTTCCCCCATTTTGATTTCTTTCTTTCCTTTCTGAAAGTGATTTCTATGTCTATATGTATGTATATCTAATTTGAAATAATTATTCTACATATTATTTACTATTTAGTTTATGTATTATAAACCATCATAGTTAATTAATTTTAATTAGGGTTGATACAATTTGGCAAACCCGCTTGGATTGACTCCTTATCCTAGTCTAGTAACTTGCCAAATTTCCCATAGGTTAGGCCTATTGATTTTCAAACCCTAGTGTTGTCTTAGGGTGCATGTGTGTTTGGTTCATGTTTCATTTTTTCTCTTGCATGCGATCATGGTTTGTTTTTAGGATTTACGAGAGGCATAGTTGTTATTATTTCTTTCTTTGGGTCCATACCACCTATGGGGATGTAAAACTTGATACTCCATCTTCATAATCCCTTAGGGATGATGTAGTTTTTGATGATGACTTAGATCCTTCTTGTTAACCATTCACCAGTCATCCTCCTCGCTTCCACACATCACCTCCTATAGATAATCATAGAGACACATTTTTTAATGACCTCATTCACTTCCCACCTCTTTCAACTCATGTAGACCATAGGGATAGTAATGTAGAATAGAGTAGTGACCATGGCCAATCTCCCCCATAGGTAGATCATGACATCAATTTCATACAAGATCTAAATTTTGGTGATGATGTAAGTGTTTCTAGTGCACATAATAATGATTTTTTCTTCTATTTACGCATTTATTGATGACGTCCCTTAATTTTCTTACGAGGAAATCATGCATTCTATATACAACCATGTTGATGATATACATGATGTTTCTTATTCCATTGAATTAGATGAAAAATATTATGTTTCTCCTCCTCTTGAATGAAAATATAATGATCTTGATTGTACCATCTCCAGTTTACTTGTAGATATTATCCATTACACTTATATTATTCCATTTAATGTAAAAAATGATGTTTCTTAGTCTAATTTTCCCATATCTAATGAATACCATAATTCTACTAAGAATCATGTTTTGGATGATACACCTTGTGTTTCTACTTCTTCTCCTACAAAAAAGTGTGATGTTTCTACTAAGTACTTCTTCTCTTCCGCTTGTAGATACTAATGATAATAATCAGATTGTTAGAAAAATTGATCATTTTGATTTTCTTTCATAGAAAGCACATGTGTTGATACATCTCCTAGTTTCATTGAATTTCCTTTTGTTGATGTTCATATCCCTTTACCACCTAATCATGAGGTGAAGCCTATTCAACCCCCTCAATCATACTCCTGATCATACTCCCTAGACATGTATACGATTTTTGTGTGTATAATATTAATGGTAGAGTGAAACCTTTAAATGATCACTTTGTTGCTTCTATACTCATACCCCTCAAGAGGCTCTTTCTCTTATGCGCATGCATAAATAGGTGAGATCAAAGAAAGGTTCACACATTCACTTTAGAAAGAAAGGTATATTACGCTAAAATTAACTCCAATATTATTCTTGGTAATATTATCCTATATATGTAGAATATTTCAAATGTTTTTCCCTAGAACATTTTCATACATTGGTTTCAATTATTTGATGGCACTGTAGATCCATACATACACCTTCAACATTTTACATAAACCATGGTTCCTTATGACATCGATATAATGATTCTTAAGGTTCTCTCTAAGACTCTCATTGGTGATGTTCTTTATTAGTTTATTCATCTTCCTTTTGGATCTTTAGGTAGTTTTGAAGATCTTGAGGATGCATTCTTAGTTCATGTAAGTTCAGTAATAGAGGCCATAGGGATACATATGCATGTTTTTCTTCTTTACATTAGGTACAACCGAGTTTGTCTCCAGTTTTTATATTGCATTTAATAGAAAACATGCATTTACTTATCTATCAACCTAGTGACTTAGAGATGTGGTACAAATTTAGATTTTTTAGAGGACTTATACAATCTCTCAAATAAAAATTACATTATGATTCTTTTGATTCATTTCATAGTATTTGCTTACATGATTCATTTCATAGTATTTTCTTATGATTGATATTATACCACCATCGAGTACTACACATGAAGCCAATAACACTACAATATAATTCTGCAACCATAGAATCCGAGATGTCACAATAGTGCTCAATCTAATCGAGGGATCTCTTAGCCCCCACATCCTACAAAGTATCTCCGCGTAGCTCTCATATGATATGTTCTAGCTACATACAACACTTTTGCTCACTTCTAACCAATGGTAATCTAAGAATATGGTACACATCCTCTAAGGTGATCATTATCTCCCTTGTTGGGAACTAGAATGTACATGTGTCAACATTCCACCACTCACAAAAGTTGTAATTAGGTGCATATTTAGGGGTACCATCTTCAATCGTGTTACATGATGAATCCCTTTTGTGTTCAATATGTCCCAATTAACATCATACATCCCTAGGTAAAATTGGGTGTCCATATGTCACCAAACATGAAACTCTCTCACATGCACATCTCTCTTCAAACACAAAGCCACACAAAAACATGTATCAATACCTTTTCATACCAAATATTTCTCTAAGAATCATAAAAATACTTTGAATCCAATTCATTGCCAATATTTGACCTCCATCAAAACCATATGGTTTTAAGTCGGAACCGTATGGAACTCTGTACGGTTTCGACCCAGGTCCTAAATTGGACCACTCAGTCTGTTTTCAATTTTTTTAGAAAATTCATCAAAACTTGAGAATTTGGAAAAAATGAGAAACATCAAGTCATTTCCTAGACTAAAAACCACTTTATCTATCATGTGAGTCTAGATGGCCTCTATCACTCTCTCAAATCGTGAAAGAATAGTGTGTTTGGCCATCGACATCTTACTCATCTCATAAAGCACTATTCTCAATAACTGAGTACTTTGGATGTCTTAGTATCTTACTCTCGACCGATTTAGACATCGGCCAACACAATATATCTTATGTATCACATATTTTCACACTCGATAATTTTTTTAATAAATTTATTATATTATAATTTATAATTATTATTATATTATAATTTATAATATTACAATTTAAAATTAATTTGTATATTATAATTAATATTGTATGATACAATATTATAAATTATAATAAATTTATTATAATTTATAATTTACTCTAATTTATAATTCATTATAAATTGTTATAAATTTATTAATTTATAATAAATTATTAATTATTTATAATTTACTATAAATTATAATTATTTATAAAAATTTATAAATTATAACTTATAATTTATTATAATATTAATAATAAATTTATATTTACACCGAGGCGTTCTTGTAGTGAACATCTATCAGATTCGACAATCGTGAAATCGTGATGATCGCATTCAAATCTTACGAGGCGTTGAAATCCAACGATCACCATATTTCAAGCATTTTAATGGTATTTTCTATTTTTGCGGCTGCATGGTAGAGACAAATGGCTGGTTGCATGCGGTTTCTTCTCCAAGCTTCTGCCACCACTCCCAGGTCTCACGCCTCCTGACTGTCCTCGCATGCAGTATAGAGTTTGTGCATGGATTGCGCAAGGCGGGCATCGAGGTTCTGGCAGGCAGCAATGCGGGGCTCTTACGTGGAATACAAGGCAAACAACACGGAGAACACAATCTTGGCGTGAGGAATACATTCGCCTTCACTTGACGGCCTCAAATTTTCGTCACAATAGAGCCAAACATACTTCGATTGAATACGAAGTATCCAGCGATTCAAGTAGCAACGGCACCGGAGCGACGTGCAAGTGCCTGGCTCTGTCGCCGGAGTATTTAGCGGGTGGGTTTTTTGACGGCGCAGTCCGTATCTTCAGCCTGACGAGTACAGAATGTGTTAGGGTTATGAATCCCGCCCGCGAGAGTCGTCTGGGGTTGTCAGGGCCATAGCAGGAATCGTTATGTTCGATGACAAAGTTGTTTTCGCGTCATTTGACGGGAGTGTCTTTGTTGGGAGTGTATTGCGCGGGCACGTCCGGTGCGCGCATGTAGGTAACGTGGTGAACGACGGCACGCTGGTAGACTTCACCGGCTGTGAGAGGTTCTGGGTGGGCTTGTATGCCGGTATCCCCGGGCATGCCTGTCACATTTGGGACGCTGTGACGGAGCAATTGGTGTTTAATGCGGGAGATATAACAGACCGGAGGCGTTAAGAGGTTGGCGTCTTTTGACTCAGCAATTCGAGCGCATTGGCCGGGTTAAGCTTAACGGTGACGGAATTCTTCTGACGGCAACGCGATTGAAAGTGGCTGCATTCGATTTAGAGACCTACGGAATGTGTTTCAGCATGGAGGAAAGTACCGTTGATGGACAAGAGTTTATAGTTGAATGCGTGGAGACAAACGAGAACCGGTTCTTGACGGCGTTAGATAACGGCACCGCAAGAATACGTCGAGTTACAGACTTCGAAGACGTTTGCAGCTTTTCCTTTGACGAAGCAGCGGATAATAACTCGACAAGCAGCAGCGGTAGTACTAATAACAGGAAGGAGTATGGAAGTTTAAACACGTGGCAGGCGTTTATATGTATTGACGGCGTGGTGCACGTGTGGGATGCTAACAGTGGCGTGCGTCTCCACCGCCTGGATGAACAGATGGGTGGGGTGTTTGATTTGGTGGCGGATGATGAACACGTGGTATGTTGTGCAGTTGACACAGGGATACATCTGTGGAGTTTCAGATCCTGACATCAACGCCTTCTAACTTAGACCGGGAAGATTCTGATCAAGCATTCCGTCATATCGTCCTCAAAGCTGTCAAAAGATTCTTTTATTGATTTCAACTGTGTAATGGGGTTAGACAATGACTTTGGAGCATAGAAGTTTCCTCCCCATTTGGATGTCTTGGTTATCATAAATTTCATTTTTGAAAATCTTGTTTAAGCTTGAATCTGGTTTCGCATGGATTTTGGAGGATATAAGTTTTCTCCCTGATTTGGGTGCCCTGGCTGTCTTAGAATTTACTTTCAAAAAAGTTGTTAGAAGCTTGAATCCGATTTTAGAGGATACAAGTTTTCTTCCCCATTTGGATGTCCTGATTATCTTAGATTTTATTTTCAGAAGGCCCGTTTTAAAGCTTGACTTGCGTGTCTGATTTCCTAAAGAGCGTGGAGAAAAAGGAGGTTCCTACTTACTTAGGCATCCTTGTCATTTTCATAGATTTGGGAAAAAAGGATTTGTTTCGAGCTTGGGTATCTGATGACATGATGAGTTTGGAAACCCTTATGAATGCCCTGGTTATCATAAATTTAACTTCAAAAATGCTTTTGTTTAAAGCTCGGGTATCTGATTTCACAATAACTTGAAGAATGAGAGATTTCTCTATAGTAAGGTGTCCTGTTTATCATTGGTTTTGCAGTAAATTGAATTTGTTTCAAGCTTGGGTATCTAAATTCTCACCGAGATTAAGAAAAAAAACGTGGGTGCTGATTTCTTGAATTGATGTTTGCAGATCAACGTCAAGGTCTGTTTTGCCTTCTTGGATTTTGATTTTTAATAAGGCGTTGTATAAATTTTAGCCTTGGCAGACCCAAAACTTGAAGACATCAGCCATCCTCCAACAGAGCAACTTCAAGGCCTTGATTACTGCATTGACTCCAATCCACCTTGGTGTAAGTTTCTTCTTTACAGTCTTCACTTTCTTTAGCGTTCTTGTATCTTATCCTCTCTTGATGTTTACACATTAAGATATGCTTCTGCTTTCAGGATAAATTTCTATTGTTTCTAGCCTATAGGCCTCTCACTTTTCAGAGCTCTGTTATGAAATGCTTAGACTTTTCCAGTTTTTGTAAATAGCCTAAATTGTGTGCGCCTGCTAATCTTATTCTATCATAATGCTTTGATGTAGCGGAAGCAATTATCTTGGCATTTCAGCATTATATTCTTATAACCTAGACCTATAGGATGGTCTATTCTTAAAGGATGAGAAAATATCCACATATATATCCCTTAAAAGCGAGGAACTGATAAAGGGGCAAGGAGAACCGTTAGGTGAGGCATCAAGGATCTTTATACAAAGGCTATTGGGAAGCAGCGAGGATGAAATCTCTTATGTACTAAACACATTCAAACTTGTCATCTTTGACAAGAAAAGATTTGATAATAGGAAAATGAATAACTACCAATAAAGTCTCTTCATGATGTTGTATTTTCATACACTTCTGCCTAGGAATCATGATCATTGTCCTTGACATGAACCTTTCCATCATGCTCCAACTGGACTACACATAACGTATTTGAGGTGGCCACCTACATTGCGATAATATGGGGACATACCAAGATCATATTCTAAGATAAATTAATCTTTAACACACAAAAAACTATCTTGACCTTTTCGAATATGAACCAAATCCGAAGCTTCACATTTCTTCTAAGATAAATTAATCTTTAACACACAAAAAACTATCTTGACCTTTTCGAATATGAACCAAATCCGAAGCTTCACATTTCTTCTAGGTGCGCCAATATCATTGTTGAACTCTATGTAATTTTGTTGAGATTTGTAAAGCTTCATTTGGATAATCTATATGCATTCAAACAACCTTTAGAGCGGTTTGGGGAGCAATGAAAACTCAAAAAATAGAATGGGGAAGTCATTAGAAGTGGAAAACGTGTGGAGGATATTATTTGCACTTAATAATGACATATATTTCTAGGGATGTTGAGAACAAAAAAAACCGAAATACCTTTGAAGACATCGATCATTCCGCAGTTCTAATTCAGGTTTGTTGTTGTTCTTCCATTGTTTTCAGGGTTGCATTAGGACACTGCATTGTAAACTATTATTAGGTTTGCCAGATCAAGAAATGCAATACGACTTTTCCTCATGCCATTTCCTATAATGCTCTAAATTTTTCTTTCTTCCTCCTTTACCGCCACTTCCTGTTTTACTTTTTATTTAGTAACTGGGATTTCAGTGTTGTACTGAGATCTGGAATTTACGTAATCCGATTCCAAGGGTTGGACTTGAGAATTGAACCTGGGACCTCCACTTTACAACAAAGCCTCTCAAACTGTACTTCAAAGGGAAAAAGAGGCAGAAAAGTTTGAATTTCATGTCTGGCAGTAATAATCCATGACTCCATAATTTGAGGCCTAGCTCAGCTTATAAGTATATTCAACCGATTGATGTTGATGAACAAAATCCCCCTCCTTAGGTTTTTGTTGCAGAGTCAACACCGCATTTGCAGCCTCCAGGTGTGCTTCAGTTCAGAGGAAAGGCAATGTGGAATTTCGCCCAATCATCTTACTGCTAGGATTTCAGTTCCTAATGTTCCCTCTAGGCACAGTCCTACTACAAGAGTGCACACTTTTCTGCTGAAATTTTCACAATTTTTCAGCTCAAAAATAATACTCTTATCCCTTGGTATGGACAAATTAATCATACATTTTACCTTACCCTCTCCTGCGCTCAACAGCATAAAAAAAAATGGCCCTGCATTTTATGTGTATTATTTTCCTTAGTAAACCCTTTACGGTGCAGGGGATGTTTGATATGCATTTTTATTCGTTCTGGTAGCTGGTGTTGGAGAATCATAATGGTATAATGTTGTTCATCACCAATTTTATTTTTGTTGTATAAGAGTGGTAATTAGTTGAGTTACTGAAGGACCATAATACAGTAGATTGACAGTTTTCTAAAATATATATTAAAACTGCAGGTTGCTGAGTCATTGGGACATATTATTTTGGGGTTGAAAACTGTGAAAACAAATAATACAGGACTGGGTAAATCAGCTCTTCAAACATAGCATGTTTTTGAACAGGTCTTTCTTACAGCAAGCTTTAGATCATGTGCGGACTTTGAGCAATAGTTAAACTAAATACAATTAGTTTTATGCATTTCTTGTCAAATGGTTGATCATTGATGTGCAGTTATAATTACCATATGTTCTGAGAAAGTAGTAATTGTACATCTTATGTAGATCTGCAACATGTTGTGCAAATGTACATATTGAGAAGGACCTCAATGGTAGCCATCAGAGCTACTTTAAATTTGCAGCACGAGGGAGTGAGAGATTTCTACATAGGCTCCCTCGCATCAAGGTTAATAATTCTCTAATACCTATAATTATGATTGAAAATATTATTGGCCAGCGATTTCTACAACTTTTTTCATATGGTTTTTTCAACATTGTATGTCATTGGGCTTGCCTATGCCAAATTTGGGTGCATAAAACTTATTGCAAACACTGGGTAATCTGAAGTTTTTGGGGGAAAAAAACGTGTTTGTAAAAATTATTGTATTGGACTATTTTCTTTATAGTAGAATTGTCCATTTCCATATTTCAATTATCAACATTGAGTGATTTGGTTTTTATTCATGTCCAATTGTCCAATTGATTGCATGAGGACAAGTGGTGAAATTGGTTCTTGAGGCTATAATTGGGGTTTTTAGCACTACGTGTGCTTGGTTATGCCTCTTCTAAAATTGGTTGTGTTAAATTCATTGCATTGGAGCAAGTTTTTTTTTTTGGTTTTCATAAGTAGGGACATGCACTCTAACTGGATGTTGAGGTTTATCTAGTGAAGAGACAAGAACAAACCAATCAATAGAAGGAAAAAACCTTGTTAAAGAAATAACGAGTTAGGGTCACAGATCTTAGTATTTATATTTTCAGCATATTGCACTCTGCTTGCGATTCCATTTCCAATTTTGAATAAACGGGTTTTCCAATTTTTTGAATTAGGGTTAATGCTCTCTTCGGTTTTTTAAGGTAAAACTCCTGTTTTCATATTTATGGTATTTAAAGTTTACTTGCTTTAAATTATATAAGGGGGGATGAAGGCCTTGTTTCTAGCACACGTTACCGTCACAAAATCGTCACATATTATCCGGATTACCGAAATTTATAGCGGGGGAAAATCCGGAAAAAAAAACTTTTTAACATGTCCTAAAAGAGTGATATAAGGTTGTCAAAGTATCGTCTTCAAAATGCCTTCCATTTTTATGGGGCCATCGGTAATGCTTTATGTGCCTGTTGGGAACCCCTTCAAAATCAGCTATGACATCTCCATCGATTCGATTAGGTCCAAGCAAAAAACGGACACCATCTACGATCCCAACACCTTTTTCACTTGCAAAGACATCCGCTAGCAACGAAACGAATATAGTGCATTCCGAGAGTTCGACTATAAATAAGGACTCAATTCTTCCATGGCGTCGACGTCGTGACTGCCCCTGGTTGTGTTGAACGGATCTAATTTGGAAGCAATCATGAACATGACGGTTGTTTTCATGGATAACTGTAGAATCAAATAAAAATGATAAAAAAATTCAAGGCAAAATTCATCTCATAGGAGCCCTTACTGCTACAAAACGAAATAATAACAAGCTTGATTAATGAATAAAATATATCTTTTGCTATTCGAAAACCTTGATACCATTGAACAAAAATATAACATAGCTTCATTGCAAGATATAATTTACTTGTGATTTTTACTTTGACATATTTATCGTATTGTTGTTGGATGATAAAGTTTTAAATTCTTTCACCTTTAGATTTTTTCTACCCTCTCACTTCTTCACCCTATAACCTGTTCTTTTCCACCCTTTTTCCTCTGCTACTATTTCTCTCCCTCAAATATGACTCCTTCAAATGATTCCCTTCGGCGTTTCTATCGTACATTTCACGAACGATTGCTAGTATGATAAAATTATTATAATTTATGAATAGGTCACCCTGTTCATAGTACCAAAGGTGTTATTGCTAGTCGCTGATCACGTAATAATCACTTACACCTCTAATTAAAAATATCTATATATGGATCATAATAATCAGTATGGACGGAGCAGTTCGTTTTTCTTTTGTGGAATACGGATGACGTATGTTATTGGCAGTACTAGGCCCGCAAGTTGTGCCCGATTTTGAACTCCGCAATTTTGTTCTTTAAAACATATTGATTAGACAGAATTCCAATGTGTTCCTACTTTTTAGCGTCTAACATTATTTAAACAAAATAATTAGAGTTCCTAAAAGCTCGGTGATAAAGGACCATTTTGACTTGAAATTACACAAAATATAACTCAAGTTTGATAGAAAGTGCATAAATGGCGGAGAAAAAGTTTATATATAGAATCCAGCCAAGGCAATATCTGCCAGGCCTATTTCATTGCTGTGAAAGAAAGTCTCCAGTTCCAGCAACTCCAACATTCAATGTAATGGTATTTTTATTATGGAATTGTTTATGAAATGTAATGTTTATATTCAATCCATTTCGAATACATTTATTAGAAGAAATATTACCATTTTTGTTAATTCTGTGAACCATCGTCTGGAAAAGATATCATCACTTTATTCTTTTCCCATGATTAATAGATAAAAACACAGTTTTTCCAAAAATAATATTCAAACTCTTATTATTGATATTATTTGTTCAGATCTGAGAATGGCTACTGCGGAATACCCTCCAAGTATGTGGAATGATTATGCAATTAACTCCCTTACACCAACTCATAAGGTATATATTCTGCATTGTGTTTTTCCATTTTCAGTGCAGCAAAATATTAAAATGTATGCAGAGCTTTTTAAACAGACATATTAATACTTTAAGCTGGGTTTTTCTTGTTATAGTTGTGCCTAAACATCACATATGTTTGGGTGTCATTTTTTTCACTATAAAGTTAATTTTTTTTAGAAAATCCTTCTCATAATATTAAAATTTTTGTTTCTTCCTTTAGATTTATAAAGGTTTCTCACAAATTGAGTTTATTATTTCAGCCATCTGTAGACCAGAAAAGAATGAAAACATTGATAGAAGAGATCAGAAACATATTCCAGTCAATGGAGGATAAAAAACAAGTCCATCTGCATATGACACTGCATGGATAGCGAGAATACCAGCCATTGACAACCCTTCCCAACCTCAGTTCCCACAAACACTGAAATGGGTTGTCTGCAATCAATTAGCTGATGGTTCTTGGGAGGAGGAATCATTTTACTTTCCTTATGACAGACTTGTTAGCACACTTTCCTGTGTCATCACACTCAGAATATGGAAGGTTGAGAAACCCAAGTGCAGAAAGGTAACTATTTACATTTCTATATATACATACCATGCCAGCTATCTAATCATTTTTAATCTGATTTTCTGTTAATCTCTTTAATCTTTTTGTTACGTAATTATAATCAAATAACTTTTATTAAAGCTTTTAACATGTGGTGAATTGCAGGTATTGATTTTGTTAACAAACAGATTCAACAACTAGATGGAGAAGAATGCAATATGCCGAGTGGATTTGTAACACACTTTTCTTCCTTGTTGAAAGAAGCTCATATTCTAAGTCTAGGCATTTATGAGGAAGCACCCTTAGCTAAAAGAATACTTACAATGGGAAAGACTGAACTGAAAGGGTTAGTGAAGTTCGCCCCTAGGAGTTATGAAAAATTTACTATCTCATGTAATGATTGAAATGATAGCATTTTTAAGAGATTTTTTTAAAAATCAGGGATGACATAATTGGTGATAACCTGCCATCATATTTCTTGTCACCATCGGAGGGTTTGCGAGAACTTATAGATTGGAAACAAATAGGGAAGCTTTGTTCCAAGGATGGATCCATCATAGGCTCATCAGCATTTGCTGCCCGTGTTTTTATGCATACTGGAGATACAAAATGTCTTGATTTCATAAACTCCCTTCTTGGAATCTTTGGAGACTACGGTAAGATGGTTCATCCATATTTCAGCTTCAATAACAAGATAAAATCTTGAATGAAAGTAAAATCAGACAAAGGTTTATCTACATAGTGTAAATAAAGGAGCATAAACATTATTTTTGTACATTTTTTTTCTTAACAATATAAGGAATTTAAATATAAGAGAACTTATTACAAATTGAAAAAAATAGTATGGTATTGAGAACATATGTTATTGTCTATGCATATGATATGAATCTTTGTTGTCTTCATAGAAATTTTAATATCATCTCATATAATTGTTTGTTTTTGTGATTGTAAATAGCACCTTGCTTTTACTTGGTTGATCTTCATGAACGTCTTTTTGTCATTGACACCCTCCAAGACTTGGGAATCGATCGCTACTTCAAAAAGGAAATCAACCATGCATTGGATTATGTCTACAGGTATGCTAATTTCTAATTAGATACAAGAAAATCAATAGTTACAATTTGCATAAAGCTTGTTGTCAACAATCCTACAAGTATTGCTTTCTCATGCAGGTTTTGGAACCATAGAGGCATTGGAAAGGGAAGCTATGATACCATTGCCAATGTCAATGATACATCTATGGGATTTAGAATACTCAGATTGCATGGATACACTGTTTCTCCTGGTAATGATTGGTTTCAATATTTTTCTAAAATACATTTTTGGGTCCATTATATTAGCGTTTACTACTAGTGGAAAGATGTGATAATTAAAACTGGTTAGAGATTAGTCATTGACTTCGATAGAAATTTAGTTTTGAAATAAATGACATATGACGACTTATGAGTTGTTTTTATGTTGTTTTGCAGAGGTTATCAAAATTTTTAGAGATGACAAGGGAGAGTTCTTTAGTTTTTCTGATAAAACTAGCAGAGAAGTGAAGACATGCTAAGCCTTTATAAATGCTCTCAAATAGCTTTCTCTGGAGAAACAATAATGAAAGAAGCAGAAACCTTCACAAAACATTACCTACGAAATCTACATGATACAAAAAGATCACTTTGTGAAAGCTGTGAGTGGCATTGTTTGCATTTCATGCCAAATTTAACAAATTGTTGTTTAAATCTTTGAAGCATAATTGGATTTATTTATAGGTGGAGTATGTGTTGAAATACGGATTTCACCGGAATTTACCGAGATTGGAGACAAGATTTTATATAGAACACTTTGGGATTTCAAATGATGCTTGGTCAACGAAAACCTCCTATAGGTAAGAGTAACAAGCCATAGAAGAATCTATGTTTAACACGATTTCCACATTAAATAGAAGCATTTATATATTTGGATTCTTGTGTAGACTTCCATGTATAAGCAATGAAAAGTATCTAGAGCTGGCAAAATTGGACTTCAATGTAGTGCAGACCATACACCAAAAAGAGCTTCAACAAGTTCATAGGTATGTATCATGTTAGTTTGTATGTACCGATAGCCTATTGATCCACAATCAGTGAGTATTATAATAGGGGTAAGAACATGTTTAGCTAAAGATTACATATGTTTGCAAGATTGAATGGTCAACCAACTAATGAAAAACACCACAATAAAGTGGTAAATAGTCCATTGGTTATTTGACCATTCAACCTTGGAAATATATGTGATGGATAAGCTCTTTCGTAACAACATATTTAAATTTTATAACCACTCCATTTTAACATAAATATATTGTTAATTTAATTATTTTAATCAATTTTTTGATACGGTGGTGGATAGATTCTGGTTTTAGGATGTTGAAGTTCACAAGGGAGAGACATATAGAGATATATTTTGCAGTGGCAGCTGGTATGTTTGAGCCTGGAATATGGTGATTGTAGAATGGCCTTCACCAAAATTGGTTGCCTTCTTGTTGTTTTGGATGACCTATATGATAAGTCTACCTCTTATGAAGATATTAAGTTGTTCAATGAATCATTTAACAGGTAACTTTTGAATCTGATTTTTGGAAATATTTCAATGGGGAAACCTAAGATTTTTTCGAATGACTATCATCGATTAAATTTATTTGTCTTGTAGATGGGATCTCAATAAATTGGACCAAATTTGAGCACATAAAAATTTGCTTCATGGGCTTGTACAATACAATTAATGAGTTAGGGAAGCAAGCCAGTAAAGTACAAGGGCATGACATGCTCCAATACTTTCAAAAATTGGTATGTACTATGAAACATTAAGTAGTAATCTAAATTTCTTTGAAGTTCAAAGTTTTTGACATAGAATATATCCATGGTGTTATATGATCAGTGGAAGGTCCAACTTGAAGCCTTCACCAAAGAAGCAGAATGGTCCAAACACAAGTATGTGCCAACTTGGGATGAATACATAGATGTAGCCAAAGTGTCAGGTGGTTTTGGTACAACTCTTCTGACTTCCATCCACGTGATGGGAGAAGTCATTAATGATGATATTTTATGCCAGATTGATCATAGATCAAAGGCTCTCCATCTTGTGTGCCTAACCACTAGGTTAATTAATGATACCAAAACTTTCAAGGTAAATGAAATATATTCTTGTTACACTTTTTTAGGTTTAAAATTTTCTTTATCTTGAAAGCTTATAAACCATATCATATTTATTAATCGAAATACTTTGGAAGAAAATTTAATAGAAAATAAATTTCATCTATGTTTGAGTCATTTTTGTTACCTATCATCACAAAATCCATATTTAATAGTGGCTAAATAAAATGATAACTTTTAATTAGTCTCTTGAATTATAATTTTTTTCTATTCATATTTTTTTAGCAATGATATTTTCTATTGATAAGTTGTTTTCTTCATTGAAAGGATGAAAGAGAATGTGGAGAATTAGCTTCTGCAATAGAATGCTATATGAAGGATAATGTTGGGGTCTCCGAGGAAGAAGCTTTATGCCATGTTTACAATGTTATTGAAGAAGGGCTTGTTGAATTGAACAAGGAATTGTTCATGGCTAGCCAAGTCGAAATATTTCAAAAATTACTTCTAAATTCAGCAAGATTGTCACAACTATTTTACATGCAAGTGGATGCATTTAATAGCTCTAACCTTGATAAGAAAGAGATGGTGGAAAAATGTCTTTTCCAAGGGATTGCATAAAAGGTCATCATATCAATTGGGAATAATTATTTTGACAATTAAATCTTAGTGAATTGTAATTTGAATATTTAGTAGAACTCCATTAGAATTTGGTGAAGATTATAAGGGGGAATGGATGGTGGTCCAAAATAAGGAAAGAGTATCTTCAAAGTAGATTTTTGTTCGCAACTCACATGATTTTTAAATCTCGCTCCTCTTTTATGGGTGTATTTTGTTTCGCGTCCTTCGGGTTTTTTACGTATATATCGTTTACTTGAGTCAAGCTTGCTTGGCTCTTTGTTATTGTTTCTTAGTTCTTTTCGCTTCACTATTTTATCTTTATTGTAATGGTCCATAGAGCCTCTCCATCAATTATCAATAAAAAAATAGTAGAACATTTTGAATTAGAAAAAAATCATTGGATGTAAAAACAATGCACTCTAGAAGTTTATTTATATATCTGATATAAATCATTCCTTGTAACCTAATATTATTTCAATAAAAATAATAATTATAGCACCTTGGGTGTTATTAAAAGTACTATTTCACTTAATATATATATAATTGAAAGTTTCAAATATTTAAAAAAAATATTATTATTTTAAATAATAATATAGATTATTATTATTATCAATATTTTAATAATATTGAAGGTGCTATAACTAGTTTATACATCAATGCAAATCATTCCCTTACAATCGGCTATGTTCACGTTCTTTTAATATTTTCTATCGTATTTTTGTTACACTTTTTATTTTAAAAAAACTTAATTAATGTTCCTTTTTAATTTCCTACAACACAAAAGAAGAACTCAAAGTATATGCAAACTTTTATCCAGACTACATCAATTTTGTGATAAATTTGCTTCTTCTCTACCTTCAAACTCAACCATTATAGACTAAATAAAATCAAAATACAGTTTATTTATCTTTCCATATATCTTTATATAATAACAATCAATTTAGACATTAACTACTAGATTATACTATGCCAAGAAACTTACTACACCATCCTACTACATTTTGTTGGTGTTTAAAATATTACAATCTTTGTTCCTTCTAAATGGGAGTGTGTTAGATTCTAAGAATGGAATTGATTAATTCAAGTTTGATTTTTTTAGATAGTAAATGATCACCAACCAAAATAAATTTTGTCCTCCAAACCCCTTTATACTCAATGTTTTGTGTCCACAATTTGAATTGTGTTTCTTGCCTTCTAAATTTGTTAATTAAATTTATTCCATTAGTTTTTATTTAGTTGTGGTAATTTGTGTGATAGGTGGATGATCTTATCTATCATGTAAGATCGATTTGGACTTGTACAAAATAAAACTCTTGACTTCTTTTTGTTAGCCTATTAATCAACTGTTACCTGCATATATTATTTGGTTGTTTTATTGATTTTATTTTGACTACATAATAAATGCAGTATTACGCACATCCATGATAGACTACATATTTTTTTGGTGCTAGTGTATACATTATATGTTTATTAACCGTGAGTTCAAGTTACGCTCTTATTGTCACTAGATTTTCTTTATATTACTTGAATTTTGACTTTTTATTTTTATTTTTGTATGTTTTCAATATTTTGACTTCATCTTTCTCTTATTGAATTATTGTTTTTTTTGGACCCTATCTATCTCCTTTATTTTGATTTCTGCTACTTTTAGAGGTTTCTCTCTCCTCCCCACATTTTCAATGTTATGTTTCCATTTGTCATCTAGTACAATAATGGTCATTTGACTTGTCGGCCATTTTCATGCATGTTTGTCGATGTGTAAGCATGTCACAACCACAAACATGGCACCAAGTAATGAACAACTCTTGGTTGCTTAACATGTGGAGGACCTTTATTGGCTCACGGAAGTGGACAAATCTGTGTGAAGGAATAGTGCGTCTAACTCATTTACTGCTCGAATATTGAACATGGGTATGTACATGAGGAACGTGTCCTTCAATATCTACTTTGAGGAATTGTAAGGCATATTTGGGAAATATGGAGCAATATGAAAATTTGGCATAGGCAACAACGAGGACACCAGGGCGGTCCAGGGGCATTGTTTACATTGTGAACGAAGACATCTACAACACCAAGAATTTCATCAACAATTTCTTTAGATTCAATCTCGCCAACATGTACCTCATTCTTCTTTATTACAAATAGGTCAAGATGAAAAACAAAAGTTAATCAAAGAAAAAGGAAGACGATGTTAATAAAAAGTAGGAGAAATACAACATTTCAACCAATGAATAGTTTTTTCCATGTATAAGAACTGAGCTCTTAAATTTCCATTCCCACCAAATGGAATAAGATGTCAACATGGACATGAGCAAAGTAACATATGTAAGCTAAGGTGTTGTAGAGTGTTAACAATTATGGAGTTCACATCAAAGAGAATAAAGTATTATTTGGAGTGATCATCTAATTAGGGAATGCACGGCCATTGCAAAGATATGGGTGTGTAAACAATGGAGAATGTGGGGTGAAGAGTTTATTGGGAGAGATAGGCATTGATTTCGTCTCTCATTTCATGGTCCACACAAAGCTTATCATCCTAGATTCGAGAGATTCTTGAAATCGGAGCTATCATATTGTAATAAAGGTTGCGGTTGTAGGGTCAAAATGGAGATACATCACGAACAATTTTATAAGTGGAAAAAGAACTCTTTTGGTATTTTTGCGAAATAAGCATCCTTCTTAGTTTTTAACAACTAATTACAAAAAATAAAAAATAAATGATTCATTTTTTTGAACCATGGTACACTTTGATCAAGGTTTTCATATTTCAAAATGTGTAATAGTTTGATCAAATTCATGTGTTTTCTGCTCAAGATGGGCAATTGACGCTCATTTCCTTATTTTCCTTAAGAAATGAAGTACATTAAATTTAATCAGGCATGGAGGGACACTTGGCCATCGTTGATCACTTGGTTCACATTTTATCACTTTTTATCACTTAGGATTAAGACCGAGTTTATAACACATGGTGAGCCACTTTGTAAATTGGAGCTAAGGCTCCGTATCTCAACCCTTTTACATGTGTTTGGTGAGGTTGTGTGAGTTTGTCACTGAGTTGGTTGTCAAGATCTAACCTTTGGATGAGCGATCGGATAAGTCATGAGGAAGGTTTAAAGGCAAAGGACCAAGTCCCAAGAACTTGAATGGCTCATGATTGGCCCACATAGACCAATCATAAGTCACTTAGGTTAACCAGGGAATCGAGATCCTAGTGACTATGTCCCGAGAAATGTAAAAAAATTGAGAGCATGAGATACAGTGATTGGTCCACATGGACCAATCTTGACAATCCATAATCTTGGGAGTTTGTGGATCCAAACATTGAAGTGGCAAGGGTTGATGATCAAGGTGACCAAAGATATCTAGAATATGTGGCAACTAGAAATCTCATAGGAGAGCCCGATCAACCTCGAGGAGACTTTGAAACCTTGAGAGCCTAAATGAAACATCATTGGTCCACGTAGATCAATCATGGGTCACTCAGGCTTCTGAGAGTTTGAGATCCAATAGGATGGAGGCTGACCTCATGACCTTGTGACCCCGAGACCCCAAATCCAATGAGATTATGACATGTGGTCTCACATGATGTAGGAAAATGGATCAAGGATCACAAATCGGGGATGAAAATGTGGCCAATTGGTGAAGGTTAAAATTGATGGCCGTGGTCGCCGATTTGCAAAATAGGTTTGGTAAACTTTGATCAATCAAAACTTCTTCTCTAGTCCACCAAAATTGAGAAAAAAAGTCTCATTGGAAATGTTTTAAAGAGAAAACTCATTGGAGGAATTTTTATGTCACAACCAGGTTGGTTTTTAGCCTAAAAACATGGTAAAAATACTCACTCCATTTTTAGATTTGGGCTTTGGGAATGACATAAGATTATTTTTTCTCATATCTTTTGATCTAGAGCTCCATTTGACATGAGACTAGTCTCATTTGAAGCATAATTTAGAGAGATACACTTAGAGAAACATTATATACGATCTAATGAGGGAGATGAGGGATATTTTCATGACTAAATTTTAGGTTCTTAGTTACTAAAATTCTTATCAATCAAAATCCAAATTAGATACAGATGGTTCTAGAGGAATCTTTCTCCTTCTTGAGCATGTTTTGAGCCATCATCATCTTATGTTCTCACCCAAATACATAGGAAGAGGTAGAAATGGTCATATTATGATGATGAGTTGTATTCATTATACGAAGGAAAACCATGGCTAAATTAGACAAATGGTAGCTTAAATTTCATCGATGTCCTTGATCTCATGAGAAACATTGATTTCCCTCAAGAGACTAGTGGATTAACTTTTGAACCAATTTTGGGGTAGTTTGGAAAGATCAAATAGGTCAACATTTTCTATGCAATCTTTAGATCCCTTCACCTCTCTTATTCATCTATAAGTGAAAATCAGTTTCTCATTGTAATTATCCTTTCTCGAATGTAAAGTTACCATGCCCAAATGGTGGATGAACATTATGAGTTGCAAACATATAATTTAGACTAATGTAAAAGCATTTGATGCCTTTCATTATCACTATAATAGATTGTGCATACTTCCAAGAAATAATATGATGTTGATTGTGACTCTTTTCCATCTTTTGGCTTAGATTATTGCATTTATTTCCTCTTTGTTTATTAATGTCATGATGTGTGTGGGTTGTACTCGGAGATAATTTTAGTGGTGAATATTCGTGATTTGATGAATATTCTGTATTTGGAAAATCTGAAAAAGGATTATTTTTAGAGTAGGAAAGTGTACCGTTTGTTTAAATTTTCTAGTATAATGTTTTAGGAGTCGGCTTCTCTATTATTGAAAATTAATCCTATATAAACATACGTAATTCATCGGGTAGTATACTAGTAAAGCTTATTAGTAAGGTATTGTCTAAAGTATTTAAATAAGTACCAGAACTTTCAAAAGTATAATTAGATACCACTAAAAGAAGTGAAAAATTAGATTATAGAGGCATACGACAAGTAAGGTTTTGTAGACATGTGATAAGTAAGGTTTGTTGATGCACGATAAGTAAGGTTAATGAACCGACAAGTGACAAGGCTAAGGTTTGAGATGCACAAAAGGGAGAAAAACATGACAAGGGTGAAGACACCCGATAAGAGTGCACACGACACGATAAGGGTAAAGACACAGTGATAAGAGGTATTAAAAAGGTGTAGATAGGTGACCAATTCCCAAATCAAGTACTCAATGGATGCTTTCGATTGCTCAAGGAAGAGCCGGGAAGGAAACTAAAATATCTCAAAACTCAACATTGTTTAAGTATTTTGGGAAAATCTATAGCTCAACCCATACAACTACCACTAGCATAATACCATAAGAATAAATCATAATATAGATGTGTGGAAGGTATTATTGAATGTGGACATGGCTTTAGCACAGCCTCACAAATTAATAAGATGACAACATGCAAAATGAAGATATTGCTCTTCTATATGAAAATCAAACATGCTCATAGCTTGAATATATTCATGTTGAGATGTAAACAGGAGAGGATAAAGATATCTCAAATACTCAACAAAATGTAACACCAAAATCAATTGAAAAGTATTCTTCACAAAATAGGAAACAATATGATCGAGATATTCCTAAAAATTCTGGTCACAAAACTTTGAAAGCAAACAAGACTATGTGGACACTTGGTAGGACATATAAGTTTGAGTGGGCTTCAAAATTTCCTTTTATGAACTTGTAGAGCCAAGCTAATTTGAAGATATCCCAACTGAATGTACATGTATAATATGTACTTGGAAAATAGGAAAGTAAAAAAAATGCAACTAAAGTTAGACATAATTGAAAAACATTGTGGAAAAAATATGTGTCTATACAACAGGAGGATGGCCAAATAATAAAAACACACAGATGGAAAAGTGAAAAGAATGTATGCATGTTAGATATGTAGCAAAGTATGAAGATGAGAAGAAAAGACACCAAAAATACTCATGGAAAAGGGTGGAACAATCACATCACAAATTGGAAAGGTGATTCAATCAAATTTACATGCTAAAAGCATACAATTCTTTACCATATTCTACATCCTTAAGAAGGGAAGACCTATTTATGATTTCATTGATTTTAAATTTTGTTTCAACATAATGGAATACACAAAATTTCTCAAACACATTTTGGACAACAATGCATGGGAAATGGCTAAATTCTTATAATGATTGAAAAGGAAGATTTGAAAGAGAAAGTGAAAAATGCAAAGTTTATATCACTATCAATTGATGAAGTAACAAAAGTTGACAACATGTCATGGGTATGCATCCATATTTATACTTTTGAAAATCATATAAGGAAGTTGCATTTGTTAGCTATATAGAAAATGGTTAAAAATTGCAATGTTGAAAACCTATACAAAATAGTTATTATCAATTTGAAAGATATTATTAGCATGAATGAATATGAAATCACTATGAAGTTGGTATGTGTTGGTGCCAATGGTGCATCAGTTATGTAAGGTCATCAAACTAGGCTTTATGTTTGATCGCAAACAACATTCTCCACTTAAACCGTATATGTTTTCAATTTATTGTATGGCTCATAGAATAATATAACATGTAAAATAGTTAGCAAATTTGAAAATGTTGCAAGAGACTAGAATACCTTATCTCGAGAATTGAATTATTATATGTCAAGCAGTCCAAAATGATTTCGAGTTTCAAAAATTTGTAATTGGAATTACTAATGGTAAAAATATTCTCAAGGATGTCGATACAAGGTGGATTTCTTTATACGAGCCTACATGTAGAATTAGTGAGGAGTATCCATCTTTGGCTAGTTTCATGCATAAATATCATAATGAAGTTGAAAAGCTAAGGATTTTTTGTTCCATTTAACAAATATTGAAACATTACTTACATTGGTTGGCATTCTACCAATGTTGAAGGAGACCAATATTTTGATGAAGCATACACAAGAGAGATTCATCTATATTGTTGATTTTATATGGATGAGAAAGTGGTATGTCAATCTCTTAATATCTTGTACTTGTTACGAAAAAGTTTTTATATAATTTTCGATAGGTGGAAATTTTTATTGAATGTTAATAATCCTAATAATTTTTTGAAATTTAATATTCATGATCACCTTTGTATCAACGTTAATGGGAGGGAGATACCCCTACATAGTTTACAAAAATGACAAGATATTCTAGGCATAGAAAGAGAAGAAGTTCCTGTGACTCGTGTTTTGTTTGATACTATTAAATATGATACACGAATAAATCTTAAAATAATTGCAAAATCTCTATATTTAAAAATCAAAGAGTTTTTAGTTAAGATAACATTCTTGAAGTTATGTGAGTGATGATGAATATGATATTTTGGAATACTACAGTGATTGTGTAGATATAGTACTAAGATATTTCATAAATCCATTGGTACTATAATGGATCATTTCACAAAGACATTAGAGGTCAATGGTGTTGAAATCAAAGGTATTCTGAATAAGGACTTAATAAAATTTGAATCAACTCATTTTTCACTTACAATGGTTAACCAATATCGTTCTTTAAACAAACCTCAAGAGAATGGTGCAATTACAAGGCTGTGGAGAAAAATATTCCATAAAGTACCACAGAAAGTATCATTAGTGAATATTTTCGATTCTATGAGTTGTGCCAAACTATGATTTTGGGATTTGTGGAGGATTAAAGGGTTTTTAGTGCTTTATCTTTTATAAAATCAAAACTACAAAATAGATTGGATAAAAATCTATAAAGTTGTATGAGTTTGTATGCTTTTTGCTATGTGGACACGTTTCCTTATGATGAGCAAAATTTCAAATGGAATTCCCCCTATCGAAGAAGAGGCATTAATAATACAAATAGAAATACAAATGATCTCAATAATGAAACCGGATTTGTGCCCCAAATTTGCAGAGATGCAAAATTAACTACGACGAGTCTATTGAAAAAGGATTGTTTTATCTCTAGTTATCATTTAAAATGTTATATGTATTACCTTACATTTATTGTTTTCACTTGATATTTTAAAATTTTATATGTAACATCCCACCCTTTTGAGTTTCAAATACAATGATCATATATAACGACGGCTAATAGACTATCGGTAGTTGTGTTAAACAAAAATTAATAGCTTTGAGTCTTATATTACACCGACACTTTTTGACAATATATATGTTATGTATGTTGGATAGTGATTGTAAGGTTATTGATCACTTACTAGATCATTTGGCATTGATTATGGAAGTTATATATGTATTAATGTGTTTGTTGGGCTTCATTCGTATTAAGTCGAAGTATGCATCAAGACTCATTGGCATTTGTGACACATAATAATGGTGTTAACTAGGCATGTGAGCATGGATAAATACATTGATTTTAAATTATAGATAGATGGTTTGGCATATTAAACCACTTAATATAAGTGGATGGCATATAACAATGTTTGTTTTATCTATGTTACATATAACTAGGATAATATATAACAATGTTTGTTTGATCTATGTTGCATATAACTAGGGTGGCATATATATATATATGGTATATTAAATGGAACGTGGGAAACTTAGCTTAAGGCAAGTCATGTAACATATGAACTATGCTTTGGGAAATGTCATTGGGAAATGTCATTCAAGATTTATTGGTTAAAATGAAATTTGGAGTATGTGGTAAGTAAAAATAGAAAGGAGGGTTTTGGGATTATGACCATTTAATGCATGACCTAACTCCTCGGGAATGATTAACTTCCCGAGAAGCCAACTCTAAATGTGTTTACATTTTATCTTTCTTCACTCACTCATTTTTCATTGTTTTGTTTGATGGGATATTTTCTTGGGGTTATGGGGATAATGGAATTTCTTCCCCATTATTCCTATTTAGTGGCCATAAATGAGATTTTGATCATGGATAAATTATGGCTCGATTAAAAAAGAACTACTTGATATTAGTATTATAATTATTGATTTTTGGAATAGATTTATGAAGAAAAGGAGCTGAGTTGAGAAAGAAAAATAATATAACATGCATGAGCTTCTTCCTCATATTCTAAATCTTAGTCATTTTATTTGGTAATGAAATTATGGGTATTTTATGAATCTAGTTTTCATGGTGAAATATGGATATTTTGTTAGTAACAGTTGATAGTATTTTGTACATGGATTTTGTATCAACAACGTTTGTGAGTAGATTTTACATGTTACTTAGTTTTGCATGTGGAAAAAGGCATACATTTATGCATGTTATATTTATCCTTCATTATATGGGTATGCATGATTTGTTTTATGAAGTGATAGTAGTTTACAAGTTTTACAATAAAAATGCATATGATGAATTATATTTGTTATTCTAATTACATGTTGGAAGGGCATACAAATTTGTGTGACTGGAAGTTAAATGCAAATCGGGGTATGTGTGATTTCTATTTTATATTGATTTAAACTATATATTTGAATGAATGTTGAAAACGCATACAAATTTATGTTAATGGAAATTTAAATGAAATCGGGTATAAATATTTTGTGAGAAATAGGTGGTTATGAGCTTTGATTGTGTGTTTTATCATTTGTGCATGTGTTATTGTGGGAAGGAAAATAGTTAGGAGTTTAATAAATTCCGAGACTAATTTTTCACTATTTGATAGTATTTCAGTAAGCACCCATATGGGTCAAAGATTCTTTTCGTGTTTTTATATAGTTATTTATCTTTTGATAGACAATTGTTTTAAAAAAACACCCATAATGGGATTATGTGCTAAGGATTTATTACACGTGTTTGTTTGTTGTCCACTTTTCTTTTGGATCTAAGATTGTTGACAAAGTATCAAGAATGTTCTTTGTCTTTTAGGTCCTAATGTGTGTGTGTGTGTGTGTGTGTGTATTACAATTTAAAGATATATCTATAATGGGCTTACATGCATTTATGGATTGTTAAATATGTGTGTGTAAGTGCAGATTTAGGGAATCTATTTTACCATCGCTCCTCTTTTGTGGATATGTGAAATAGAGAGAATAAGAGGGTACGATTGGATTATCTATTCTGATCTATTCTTATCTGTGTCATAAGTATTGGGTTTGGAATGTTATTCGCCCCACATCGAATATTTACAAAATAAATAAATAGAAACAATTAAACTTAGACTAAAGAAGCTAAGTGGAGCATTTTTGAAGTTTAATTATGATATTTAAATGGATTTGGAATCCATGA